>QTSX02001477.1:121586-418175 GCA_014839935.2 Entomophthora muscae
ATTCGTCATCAAATATCAAATATTGAATGCATTTCCGAAACCGCTATATAAACCCCAATCTATTCCAATAAAGCCCACTTGATACTTCTAAATTATTATTAAATATCATATATCTATAAATCGGTATTACAGAAAATTGGAGGTCACGCCTAAAGTCGAACTTGGATTATATTGATTGAATTGATTGTATTTTGTTGAAATGTCTACCCCTTCGCGTCAAGCAGTGACGCCCAAAGCCCCACCTGAACCTTCTTCCTCAGTTGTGGCTACTCCCGTCAATGATTCCTCCCGCAGCCATTAAGTTCTGGGCCTCCCAGTCTGTAGGTACTTTTAGTGGCAGAGGGTTTAGAGCTTGGCTCTATTCCTTTGAAGACTACTGTGATGCTTTCAACCTCCCAGACTCAGCCAGACTAAGAGAAGTTGGCTCCAAACTACGTGACGGTGCACATATTTGGCACCATGACATGCTCTTTGAAACCTGGGAAGAGTGGAAAACCAAAGCTAGAAAACGCTTCATTGGGTACAAACCAGACCCACACCACCTCTTGAACCAAGTTAAGATTAGCCAGTCTACCTCCCTCCAGCCCTTTATCGTGAAATTCCAAGAGTATGCAAACAAGGTTTTGACACAGCAAACCAAGGGATCATCTGGGATTGAACAGAAGATCATCTCTGATAGCTTTTATAGTTTGGTAGGCATACCCACCTTTGAAAACGCCCTCACTCCTGCCTACGCTGGACTCATCCGCAAAGCTAATCTGGCAACCCCAGAAGAAGTATATAACATAGTTTGTGAAAACTATGCTATCTATGTGGAGCGCGAGCTTGACAACCAGGTGAAAACAACATCCAAGTGGAACCCATTCTTCTCTAGCAGCAAAAAGAAGGAACCTTCAATTGCTGAGACAATTGAAGCTAAATTCAAAGACATACAATCCCAATTTGAAGCTATCTACCTAGCACATGAATGCCCCAGCTGTGGCCCCAGACCCATGCAAGGACCTTATGTGTTTACAGGCAATTGCTACAATTGTGATGATCAAGGACACAAATCCAAGAGATGCACCAAACCTTGCTCAATCTGTAAAAGCACTGACCATACCAATTTTAGTTGCAACCAACGCATGTGCTACACCACCCAGTGCCCTGTTGCTGTCATGATGGCATATTAATACTATCAGAATGAGAAACACCCTCTCACCACACCTGAGAGTGTTTCCCCTTTGAATAAAAAGAATAGTTCTGATTAAATTATTGACCGCTCTGGCCCTGTAATATCTCCTTTAATCAAACCCAGACACATAATATCTTGAGTACTATCTCCTGACCAAGATTACACACCCTCACCCTTGAAAAGACATGAAAGAGAGGCCAACCCTTCACATGAAGAGTGAACTGCTGAAAGTGATACCCCTGCAACACCAGAAACCCAAAGCACAGTCAAAATGTATGATGAACCCTTTGAAGAAGGAACACATGCACCCCACCCACTGTCTGCAATAGCAGATGAAACCCAGAACACCCCAACCTGTTTGCAGCCTTGGAAGAGCAACTGGACTTCAACAACCCAGTACTGGCAGAGGACAACCCTAGGTACAACATAGTAGCTGTGGAAACAGCACAGAATCTCCAATCAATCAGAGCAATATAGCCAATAGTATTGAACTTGATTTGGAAATTCATAATGAATTTCCCATCAACAATGAACCTATGGAAGCAATGTCAGCTGAGGGTAATGTTATTGGTGACCTATCTCTAGTAAACAATGTGTACAAGGGAGAGACAACAGACATGTACACAAATACACCAATGGAAATATCACCTTTGGTTGAAGAAGAACCTATGGCCAATCCACCAATGAAAACGTCACCATTGATTTACTCAGACTCCACTGCAAACAATCCAATGAAGATAACACCAGTAGAAGCATCAGATGCAATACACAACTTCCCAATGGATACGTTCAACACTCCTGCAGAAATGAGATTAGTGGATACTAATAAATTGCACTTACCAAATGGAGGGCAACCATCAACTATGAGCAACAATTATAAACATGCTATCCCTGGTATCCATAGACATCCACTGGATGCATCAAATCTAAAAGCAGAAAAATTAGTGGAAGGGATCTTGGTTGAAAAACTGTTTGCAGAAACAGCAGTAACAATCTCACTGGCTGATTTACTCCAAGAAAGTCCAAAATTACGTCAAAAAGCCCATAAGGCAGTCTCAGCCTTACAACCTCATAGAAAGGGAAGAACTCTTCTTGGCAGGCACTGGAGCCCCAAGAACAAAAGGAGCGGTAAACAAACAAATGACTCATGTCATTCTTGATGGAGGCGCCTATAGTAATTTAATAACAGTTAAATTTCTAGAATCCTTACCTAACATCTTTGTTGCACTATCTGACGTCACCTTCATAATGGCTGACGGAAGCAAGAAATTCTGTCTTGGAATTTCAAAGAGATTGAACCTATGGATTGATGGCGCAGAGATACAGATTGACACAGCAATCTTTGATCACCACAAATATACACTATTATTAGGATGACAAATAATGACCAATTTGGGCATTATAACCCAATATGTAGGCAACAAATGGACAATAGAGTACAACAACTTGAAGATCCAATTACATGTCACCTTTGATACCCCCAGATCACTAAATTCCTGTGCAAACCTATTGAGACAAATATTAGTAAATATGAATGGCTAACAAACAATCAAAAATCCCAACTAGTTGAAGTCATAGAGCCATATGACTCCAACTTAGTGGGTGATTCAGATGACTTACCAGAAGCCTCAGGCTTTGAGCACAAAATTGACACGGGAAACGCGCATCCCATCATGTTCAGATTTTATTGTCTCTCACAATCTAATGAGGAATTTTTTAAAAAAGAAATTAATAGACTGCTCAAACAAGGAATAAATAGACCTAGTTCCTCACCTTGGGCCTCTCCACTGGTAGTTGTCCCCAAGAAAGGAGGCAAGCAAAGGATGTGCATCAACTATATCCCTTTAAATAAGGTTACTACATGCAATAACTATCCATTAACTTGTATATCTGATATCTTGGCCTCATTTGGAGTAGCCAAATAATTTTCCAACATTGATCTCTTCAATGGCTTCCATCAAATCCTGGTACAGAAAGAAGACCAACCTAAAACAGCATTTGTCAGTAAGTGGGGACAATTTGAATATACCAGAATGCCTTTTGGATTGAAAGGTGCGCCACACACATTCCAAAGAAAAATGAATAATGTATTATTGGGCCTCATTTGTGTTTCAGTATGTTTTTTAATATCGGGTTTTTTTTTCTCCAAAAAAAAGATGGTAGAGGGGGAAAAATTGTATTAAAATATATTTAAAAAAAATTATTTAAACAAACCAAAAACATTAAATTGGTAACTGTTCCCCCCATAAAAAACCAAAAAAGCTCTCCCCTTTCTATTAATCTCTTAATTAATTTAATTAATATGTCCCAATAAAATTTCACTAATTAAATGTTTTTTTTGTGATGATCTTATTGTTATTTTTTTTCTTTTCTATTCTTATTGGTAATTATCCAAGAAAAATAAGATAAAAAGACAGTGGTATTTTTTATTTTTTTTTTTTTTTTTTTTTTTTTAATTTTTTTTTTTTTTTATTTTATATTTTTTTTTTTTATTATTTTATAATAAAAAAATAAAAAATCACTATTTTTAATTTTTATTTTATAATTTAATATTTTTTTTTTTTTTTTTTTTTTATTTCTATTTATTTTTTTTTCTAAACACATAATTTATATAGATGTGTGGGTGCGGATCCTTTTTTTTTTTTTTTGGGGCCCCAAATTTTAATTTACCCCACCCCCAATTTTCTCCCCCCCCCCCCTTCTAAAAAATATTTTTTTTCTTCTTTATCACCGAACATAAATCTAACTTTAATTTTTTTTCTTTTTTTTTTTTTTTTTTTTTTTTTTTTTTTGTTTTTTTTTTTTTTTTTTTTTTTTTTTTTGGTTTTGAATTTTAAAAAAAAAAAAAATTTAAATATTTGTGTTTTTTTTTTTAATTTTATTTTTTTTTTTTTTTGTTTGTGTGATTCCTTTTAAAAGGAAAAGGATTATAAATTTAATTTTTTTTTTAAATTGGCAACTTTGTGACTGTCTACTTAGATGATATCACCATCTATTCAAAGACCTTTGAGGAACACTTAGAACACCTAAGAATTTATTTAGATAGGATTAAGAAAGCTAACCTTAGTGTTAATGCAGAGAAATTAATTCTTGCAGTACAGGAACTCAAACTTCTTGGGCACACCATAGACATAGAAGGCAAGTATCCAGACCCAGACAAGACCAAAGCAATCAGCAAATGGCCCAAACCTACAAATGTGAGTCAAGTTAGATTGTTCCTTGGAGTTGTCGGATATTACCATCAGTTTATATCAAACTATAGTAACATTTTGGCCCTGTTATTCAATCAAACACATAAAGACAGAGAGTTTAACTGGGGCCTAGAGGAAGATAACACTTTTAATAAATTAAAGGAGACCATTACCTCTGATAATGTGCTCATCTACCTGGACTTCTCAAAACAGTTCCACATTTTCTCAGACGCCTGCAAAGATGCCATAGGAGCTGTGCTATGCCAGGAAGTGGAAGGGAAATTCAAACCCATAGAATACATGTCAAAGAAGTTCATAGAAGAAGAATAAAACTACTGCATCTATGACAAAGAAGTACTAGTCATTGTCAGAGCCCTAGACAAGTTTTTTATTACGTGCCAGGGCACCTGCTTACCATTCACACAGATAACATTGCAGTGCGCTTCATAGCCGACAACCTGGGCACAAACTCAAGGAGAATCCGCTGGTTTACTGACCTAATTGATTACAACCTTGACATACAGCATGTACCTGGGAAACAGAATGCTGTGGCTGACAGACTTTCTAGGCAGTTATCACTGCTCACTGAGATAGCAGACTATGAAAACAACTTACAGAAGTATGTGGACGTTGCCACAAGAAAAGTGCACCCAAGGTCCAAAGAGGACATCTCTGAGCTCATAAAAAACTCCCTAAAACTTACATTAGTAATCAGGGAATTGTTTAGAAAGGCAGATGATGGGTTAAAGATGATATCTACCAAGGACCAAAGAGTAGCAATACTCAAGGAAGCCCACAACAAGAACAGACATTTTGGCCAACACGCAACAGTAGAGAGACTCAAAGCAACATACTGGTGGCTGAGAATGTATAACAAAGCCATTGAGTACATCAAGAGATGCCAACCCTGCCAAATATTTAGCAAAAGAATTGGACATTCAAAACCAATTGTCCCTATTGTAGTAAAAAAATGTTTGATCTTTGGGGCATCAAATTTTTGGGACCCTTACCAACATCTAAACATGGGAACAAGTATGTGTTAGTAGCAACAGAATGCTATTCAAGATTGCCAGTAGTGGCCGCTTACCCAGATAACACAGCACTCACCACTGCAAAATTACTTCATGAAGAAATCATGCTACAATTTGGACTGCCAATGACAATACTGACAGATCAAGGGACACACTTCCAGAACCAGATGATTGCAAACCTGACTAAAATGGCTAGTATCAAACACAGATTTGCAACAGCATACAGCCCACACTGCAACAGACTTACCAAAAGGTTCAACAAAACATTGGTACAGACCTTGGAGAAATCCACCAAATACCAGCCTAGCACAAAGGAAGACGTCTTACCTGCAGCATTGTGGCACTACAGAACCAAGGTGCACACAACAACACAACTGACACCATTCAAAGTAATGTATGGCATGAAACCACCAACAACCAAACCTGACGTTTACCTGATACAAACAATGTAGTCAATCACAGACAGGTGGTTAGGACTAAAGCCATGGAAGCCATCAAAGAGAAAGTCAAGAAGATAGAAAGTATACTAGAGGGACCCCAATTTAACTTACCTATATTTGAAATAGGTCAACACATTATAAAGTTAAAGAAAAGCTTAGCAAACAGCCACTCCAGGAAGTTCAATACTAAGTGGACAGGACCCTTAACCACTATCAACTAAGCAACAACAATAATTACTGCCTTGAAAATTAAGAAAACACTCAATTTATGCAGCAAATCAATGGCGCCCATCTGAAACACTACTGCAAATAGTTTAGTGGTGGAGTGTGATGCCAAATTTGATTAATCATCAAATATCAAATATTGAATGCATCTCTGAAACTGCTATATAAACCCCAATCTATTGCAATAAAGCACACTTGATTACTTCTAAATTATTATTAAATATCATATATCTGTAAATTGGCATTAAAATTCTAAACCTTTCAGCTAGAATCACCACCTATTTTAATCTGATCAGGTGCATAATCACCACCCTATTATAATTTAATTGCATCATTTTAATGAAATCATCACCTTAAAGCTGGTGGCAATCAAAGCTTCAGGCTTGATGGTTATGGAATAATATGTTTCTTTAAAGTTCTAGTGAGATAACATTGAAAAGCTTTAATATACTAAATTTTTAAGAGTGTTAAAACATAAATGATAGCATATCTTATTTTGTATTTATTTTTAGATACTGTACTTCTCAGAGCTTTTGAAATGGACAAACCAAAGTCATCTTAGAGCAAGCTAAAGCTATGCATAGAATAAAATATGATATCAAATACACAATTTTCATATACATTAACAGAAATTCAGGCTTTATTAGGCAGACCAAACCAAATACACAATATACATATCAAGTAAACAACACACCAAAGTCAAACAGTAAGATCAGACCTCAAGATACCAACAAATCAACTCTCACATATCCAATTCACTATTATGTTTACTATGTTTTGAGATGGGCACACAAAAGTTGTGCACTGTAATGTAAAACTCACACAAAAATCAGAGCAATAGCAAATCATATTCACAACACTCAAAACCAAAACTTAAACAAAAAACCACACTAACTCACCACTAAGCTGTCCAAATAAATATGTCTAATCTGAAAAAACATTGGATGAAAATCTGCTTAATACCTTTCTTGGGTGAAAAAATTGCGCAAAATTAAAGAAATTTCTTAAAAGCAAAAAGAATAACAAAAAATGAGTCCAATTAAATCAAATATAAAAACTTAATATATACAAACAGATGATATGACAGCAGGGGTAACAGTTTGGTGTCCAGGATAATTTAAAAAGTCCAAAATAAAGCATAGCAAGAATTGCAATAGGAATTTTATTTGCTTCAATGAAAAACTTCACACACCCAAACAACAGGCAAGTGCACCCAGCAGAGAATGCCAAGGCTGCAGGCACTAAGAGGATATACCAACAGAGCCCCTGTATGTGGGCAAGGCAAAGCAGTCAATATGTCAGGAATGATATTTTCCCCTTTCAAAACCCAAAAGTTGACATAGGATTCAAACCTGGGACAAGCTGGACCACAGGCCATCAGCCTTGAGGACCAGAGGCCCCTCCCACACTTTTTTTGGGATCAAATCTCCTGAGATTTGACTTACTAATGCCCTCAAATGCAAATACTTTTGCAATGCCGCCAGCAGTGACACATACTAAGCATCCCAACCACTTGCCTAATGGAGGTAAAGAGATCCCCACCATTGACCTGATGAGCCTAATGCATATCTTGGTACCCAATCAAATCCCTGCCCCCAAGGAAAGCACTGACCAATAAGCCACCCCCAAGAACATTGCTCTAAAACAGAAAATATTGTGACCCTTCTTAAGACTTCAGCCAATTAGATTCCTCACTCTAGCTGTGTCATTTTGCTGCCCTTGGAACCAAGCAGCCTGCCCAAATTGATAAGTACTGACATTATATTTCTGGCTAATAGAGGTTAGTCTGGTATTGGGGTACTATATGTGTAACAAATCCAACTGAAAAAGTTGGATTCCAAAACTCTCTATTGGATAACTGTTTCTTTCTACTCTACCCTTTATCCAATCATTTCCCACATTTCATATTCATTATAGAGTTTTCAAAAAAGTGTTCCTAAATATCTACCATCATATCTCCCAGAAAGCTATCTAGGTTCCCTAAAGTTTATAATAAAAGACACTGTAAATCATTAAAAAGCCTCATATTTGACAAAAAGATACATTTTTGAACTTGAATTCTAAATCTCAAAAGGAATAAAAGTGATTCAGGATCATTTTCTCTTGGTAATCAAGGAGATGCTGGAGCTTGATTTTCAATTTATTTTACTCTCCATCATAATTTCACTGACTTTGATCAATAACTCCAAAGGTTTGTGGGGGGTTTTCACCAGAATCTGGACACTATTAGTGTCAGTCTCAGTGGTTTGATGCCTAGCCTAATCTGTCTTGTCTAATGCCTTGGTGGAAAGGTGGAGCCAGGCCCCCATTTGTCACAATATGAACCCATAGGCCCCGCACCAGACTTTATGGGATATTGGGGCTTCTGATTATTTCCTTATTTGATCTTAGGTATCTGTCAATTTAACACCTATTCCTCTGGCCTGTCATCCCCTTCACCCAAAGTTTTCTGTCCCAAAGGTGCAGCCTACAAGAATTTTTAATTCACTCAATACCCAGTGAAGCCTGAGTACAAGGACTACATGGCAGACAATATATTAGCAAGCAATCCTCTGGCCCACACTAAGGAATTGGATAGATTTAACAGGAAGGATTCTTGGCAGACAACTAATCCCTGCCTGTTCAGAGATAAATAAACCTTTCTCCCTGCCTACCAACTGGACATGGAGCCCCCTCTCACCCCCAAACCAAGGACTGTGTCAACCGCCAAGCTTCCCTTGGACTATACCAACAAGCTATTTGGGATAGTGTATATCATTCTCACTGGGGTGATTGATACTATCATCCCAGCTACTGGCCTGTGGTCCTGGAGGGCAAATCAATGTCCTACCTCATTAAGTTAGCACCAATCCTCTGGTGAGCTCTGCCCACTCCACCTGTGATCTGCCAGTTCCCAGATAATAGCAAGATGGCCTTCCAGGGTTGGTTCCCTGACACATCCTCTGGTGGGCCATGCCTGTATCTGCTCCCTCTTCACCAATCCCCAATTAAGCAGTGCAGTACACTTGGTATCCTGAAAGATCTTAAATAAAGCTAGCATCTTACTCTTAATCTCTACCCATTCCCTTTGGACTGCTGTCTTCCCCAAATCCAAATACTGAACTGCAATGAGCTCAGTTGAAAAAGGGCTGGATTCAATTAGCAAGCTTCACCAGATAAGAGAGTATAGTTTGTGTACAAAAAATATTGTCAGCTGCTTGAGTACCACCAAAAAAGTTGGGGGAAGGGCTAAGTAAGTTTGATCATCTAGGGGTATATAAAAAGTTTGAAGTTAAAATCAAGAATTAAGAGGATTGAAGTAGAGAGAAATTGTAGCAGCCAATGGTGGAACTTTTTTATAAGGGGAAAGTCAATAGGAAGCCAAGGGTTCTGAGGCCAGCTGCATCATAGCAGTAGCCAGGTTCTGAAACATTGGGGCCAACATGCATAGATGTTGAAACTTTTAAGAGGTACCGCTTTTATGTTTCACCCTGATGAAGCTATCTAGGAACAATCTTCTAGATTGGGAAAGCAAATTGTTAAGAGGGTTTGGTAGGGACAGTTCCCTCAGCTGATGATTGGCTAACCAGAATATTTTTGCTGTTGGGGATTTCTACTTGAACCTGGTTTGAGTGACAGTACAATTTTTTTAACTTCTGTTAAACGGCAGGTTGGGCACCCTCCAATAAGAGCTAATGGAGCTGAGAGATACTCCTTTAAAGCTATTTGACAGAGACAATAATAGGTCAAGTGCTGCAGAATTTGTTAAACCATCTCCATATTTTATCCATTCTTTGCCCATCACTGGGGTTAAAGATTTGGGTTTGTCATGAGATTTTGTGGCAGATTGCTTCTAATTTCTTGTTCTTTTGGATGTGTAAGAGATTTCATTTCTTTCAAAAAAGAATAGAGAAATTATGATTTAAATATCATAAAAAATAATAAAAATGAATTCACAGTTTAAAATACAGAATCATCATGAATTGTGATTCTGTTAATACAATCAGATCAGAAACACGTTCAAATTTAAAAAACAAACACATAAATGATATATGCACAGTTTTAAAAAACAAATGCAAAAACTATAGGTATAATATAAATTCTATATCAAACAAACTATCTCCAACTGCAATCAACAACAACAATTATATTAATAATGATAAATTATTAATTAATTACTCCAGGTACATCCAAACAACAGAATTAGCCAATCAGCATAAAATTAAATGCAGAACAACACCCAATCAATTGTCAGGGGCTCTAAGCAGCCAATCAGATAAGATAAAAAACCAATCCTTGAAACTACTCCACACCAAAGCAAGCCATCTATTCCAAACCATAGAAACCAAACCAACTGTATCCTGCCAGTAAACCAAAGCCTTAATTTTTTCCTTGCAGGCTGCAGTCCTGCCAAGAAATTTTTCAACTCCAGGACTTGCATGATCTAAGGGTGAACATAATGTTTCCCCTCCACTTTCCCTTCAGTTTTTAAGCTGAAATCCTTTTCCTGATAAAATTGCTCCAACAATTTTATTCCTAGCAACATTCACAATAAATTCTATTTTTTCAAATTTTAGCTTATTAGTAAAAAATTGTGATCTTCTCCAACAACATAAACCCCATACTTCTACTATGGATTTTGTGCATTTTTTTGATACAGCCAGGCTAATGTGAATTTTGAGACTCCAGATCCAACACTTACTGAAAAATCTGTAGATTTTATTTGGTATTGCTTTGATCCAAACAGTTGTGTACTTGGGCGTGGTCAAGGGAAACAATAGGAAATCCTAACAGTAGGATTGGGTTTGTAATAAGCCAGATGTTAGTCTTCAGGGATAAACAAAGAATTTATCTTAAGGCCCTGGGGATGATAATTATCAGAAATCTCCTCTAGACAAGACTAGGAAGATGGCACCAAAGTACAATAATAAACACAAAGAAATAATGTAACAAAAGCTTAATTTTATTGGGTGAATACAAATAATTCATATATGGCAATTGTTTACCACAAAACAGTAGAAAAAAATAGATCACTGGCTACTCTCATAAGTGGGTCAAGGATCTCTTATGTCACCAGTTGTGATTTAAATGAGTCTTTCACCCAATTTAGACTGAAGCCCATTTTGAGTTGAGAAATGGAACTGGGGAATTTCACACTCAAAATGTGATCCCATCAAAGGCAATATTAGAGTGAAACAGTAAGCTGCATGATTCAAGGAAAAACAATGAGGATGCAGTAGACAAATTGTAAGTTGCTTGAGCAACAGGAGACCAAATTGGGAGGATGGCTTAATCATCTTGGCACCAGTGGTAGTGTAGCAGAAGATGGAGGTCAAAATTTTCAGAATGCAAATGATTTGAAGGGGTAAATTAGAGAAAGATTCTGAAGGCGTTGGCATGTAAATAGCAGTCCAGGACGCAGCCATGGAGTCAATGGCAACCTTGAAGACAATAAACACTAATCTTTTAAAGACAGGGACAAGGAGCCCCAAATGGTTTCACATTTTTTGGAAAACTTTCTTTTTATTTGAGTGTAAGTAAGCTATCAAGAAACAAGTTTCTAGAGGGGAATGAGGAAAGTCTTAAGGGAGTTCAGGATGGGGGAGGAGGAGATTCTGTGGCATCTTATTGGATGGCAAGAATATTTTCAGCAGTTGGAGGGCCTGCATTGGAATTTGAGTCAATGATGTAATAATTCAAAAAATTCTGGCAACCAGAGGATCAAGCACTACCATCCCTGAATAGTGTATAACATGTGATTTTCTTGTCATAATTATTTGGGAAAAATAAGGAAAGTCCTGATTTTCCTGGGCTATGTGAGTGACCCCAGCTTTGACCCATTTTTTGTCAATGACAGCATTTAAATTGTCTTTTTTCTTCCAAGGGTTTGGTGGAAGTTCTTTGCTGGCTTATGGTCTTGCGGGGACGCACTATTCCTTTCATTTGGTTTTCTACTGTAACAGGAAAAATTATAAAGCTTTAATATTGGGATTCACAACACACCACCACGCTTTGTATGTCAAAAGTGACTGATTTTTTCTTATTATCTATCCTCAGGCACCATGGTTGGTCCTGGACTATACCATCATTTATTACTTAGTAAACCACTTCACTCTCTTTTGAGGAGATTCAGATTGCTAGGACATCTACTACATATGTTGATGATTGGAATTCCAGTCAGAACCACTTTAGTCAAGTTCAACTTGGGGGCTCTTCTTTATTCTATTAAAGAGAAGCTTTTAAATGATTGGATCTTTGACAGGATGGCTCATCTCTACAATTTGGTTTCTGCTGTACCTCTCAGGATTTCACCTGCCTTTTAACTGCTGCAGTGTGGTTATGTCAGAGATCTGCTGGGTAAGTAGCTTTTTCCCAATAAAATTTAGAAAATCCATCAGTTTAATTTTTATCAGAAAATATCCTACTGGTATCCCTATCATTGACATAACAGCCAGGTGACCAAACTGATAAAATCTTCTCAAAAAGTGGAGAATTGGTTGATGATTTAATACACACTTGTGTAAGCCAAGATGTACCATGAAGCATTATTATGTATTATAAAAGAGATTAAGGTGTGTTAAACATAGGGGGAATGTAAACAACTTGGGCTAAATCAATGCCAAGCAGAGCCTTCAGATGGCTTGTGAGAGTAGGATCAGCGTTGTCAAACCTATATTGGTGTCAGCAGATATCAACAGGGAAAAATTAAAAAAATTACAGGTGATGTTAGAGGATTGGATAATTACAGGATCATTCATAATGAGCAACAACTAATCCTCAATAAAAATAAAGGACCTATTGCTAAAAATAGAAGAAGGAAATTGATGGAGAGTTTGTTCTCAAAAAGAGGCAGTATACCATATACTGATCAAGGGAATCAGGGTGCATATCTAATTTACTATGCCAGGTCTCAACTCTTGTTGAACATTGGGTGGTTATTCACAAAACTGTATAAAGCTACAGCCTTAAAGCAGAAAAAGAAAAATTGATCCTGTATTGGAGTTGCCTTATGATTCATTTCTTGAATGGAAGGAAATGAAGTTCAAGTTTGAGATTTTTAGTTGCAGATTCTTGGGTTTGGCTACAGCTCTTGACCAGAAAATTTCAGCCTTTGTAGGTTCTGAGAGGCCCATAAAGCATTTAGTTCTGCTTTTATTGGCTATAGGCTGACCATTTGATGTATATTTAGTTTAAAACCATGAAAAATTGTGCTCTGGTTGGCTGCAATAGTTTAATTCATGATTGATTGTGTCTGGAACTGAGTTTACACTAGTATCTATGTCATTTCACACAGCTTCACACTTGTTATTAATCTAATGCAATAGCCTGACATATGAGGAAGTATTTTAGCTAGATAAGGGGGCTAATTTTGATACTTGGGACCCTATCAAGTATATGAAAATTGGGTATACCAATAATATCTAACATAACACCTTTGCATGGACGTTAATTTGACTGAAATTACCAGTGAAGTATGTTAGTGCATAGTGAGTAATAGGGTATACCGCTATGAACATTGTGGAGTGGGGAAAAACCAATTGGGGCCAAGAGTGTGGGTTTGAGGAGTTAAGTTGTGATAGCTCCTCATGGAGGTACAATTTTGATGGTTTCTGAAAATGGCCCAAAAGATTCAAACATGGTTTTGTGGCCTCCAATCCCTAGGCAGGCTATTATGACAGCAGAAAATATGGGATGATTCATCTCCAGCTCCTGTGAAGAGGTGAAAAAGCTTAGTGTCAAGGCTTTTTTAGTGTGAAGACTTAGTGATTTATGTGATATAATTAAGATTAATTTACTTGATTATATCAAAACCTATAATCAAGGTATAAAGCTTTATTATATACTAGTAGTTGTGTGGGGCAGGAATATTGAAAAGCATTGGACTGGGAACCAAAGACATTTGGATGTCTTGGAAATTCTCTCTCTTGGCTGGCATTAAATATTGGCAGTTAGAAATGTTTGGCTAAACTCTAATTTGCATTGTCATAATTGTTGTTAGTATTTTTTATGCACTCAAGCTACTTACTGAACTTGGTGCATGAATTTGAGTGCAGGTGACCATGTCAGTACCCTCTGCATTAAGAAAATTACAGATTTGGGGGGGAACTGCTGCCCAAATTAGAATTTGGGTAAATTGCCACTTTTGGTTTCCCAATTTGGCAATTTCCCCATGGAGCAGGGGGACTGGATGGCTAGGTTGACAGTGGTGGTTGTATGTGTGTGCCTGCGCAGCCCATGGAGGCCTGGCAGCTGGACGTGCAAACTTTGGGCAGGCTATAAAAGGCCCTGCAGTCTGAATTTTGAATTTTGGATTTATTTTTGAAAGCACTGTTCTATGCAGTAGTTTCCCCAATCAGGGAAACCCGCTGCACGTATTTTAAATTCTTTGTCCTATATGGTATGCTACAAATTTTAGTGTTTTTTGCACTATTGCCAGGAATATTCCTTACATCCAACCCCAAAATTGGACCTGGTAAGTGTCTGGAATTGAATTGAGATGCTAATATTAAACTTTTAGATAAAGACTGAACTCATGGCCTGAGATCTGCAGGTTTAAAGCTGTATAACCAGTGGTACCTGCTGTTTCTGATTCCATTTTGCTGATGTTGTTGAGATGGGTTGGAGCAGCATTGAGAGATAGATTGGCTGTACTTATTTTGGAGGGTTGATTGTTGTTGCAATAGAAAAAACAGAGCTTCTTACAGGTTAACAGGAAAGGTTTGATGCAGATAATGAAAGCTATGAGTTTATTATTATGAATAGTCAATATTTGGTAAGAAAATCAGAAGGCTTGTAACAAAAATTGAAAAAGTTCAGGTACACCTTTTAAAGATGCTTAAAAATGAAAAATGATTGGTGATAAGAGGGTGCATGAGAAGAATTTGGGAGAGAAAAGGTTCTATAAGTAGTATAGTCAACTTTAGAGTGTGTATGAGGGTCATTAAAACAGTAGAAATTTCTCTGGGTGCCTATGCTTAGCATTATAAGAGATTATAGTGAGCTTCTCTGGATATTGGGTAACCACTATGTATATGTGAGAGAGGGGGGCTAAACTAAGTTTGGCTCTCATCCTGGTGAGACTACCACCAAGATGCCGCCCAGTGAACCACTGGGATGGTCGCTCTAAGAGGAGACCAAAGAGAGGACACAGGGGAAATTGAGGAAAGGACACATTCAGTCCTATCAACGCTAGGCCAGTGAGCAGCCAAGGCGTACAAGTGGGAATGAGAGTTGGTGCCACAGGCGCTTGGAGGGGCACCAAGTCATTACTCTTCAGATGGAGGGAAGAGAACACAGGTATCACTCAGCTAGGAGAGTGAGCAAGGCATTGTCAGAAGAGTACAAGTTCAGGTCATTGCAGGTCAGACTCTTGACCAGAGCCTCATCAGATATGAGAAGACTGCTAGGGAGATGCAAGAGGCTATAGAGTTCATTCCCCACAAGGCGTACTAAAGAGGATATGTGAGACCAAAGATTGGGAGAAGTAGACCAGAGAAGCAGCAGGAAGGGGGCCAAGGAAAACGCAAAAGAAATTAAGAACAGGGGGTATAATTTCTGAGATCTTTGGGAAATTTGGAGCCTCTAGGTATGATTTCTGGGTCTTAGATGTATAGAATTTAATTTGGCTGAAGTAGCCACAAGAAACTCAAGCAGAATTAAGCTTGTAAGCTCAGGGAAGACTTGGGGACAGCCTTGGATGGCTTGAGCGTTGATGAAAGTAAAGGCGGGCTCAGATTTGAACAAAAACAAGACATTTTCAATATAAAAGTAAGATTTATAAGGATTTTAAATTGAATTTTAGATTTGAACAGTACTTTCAAAAGCGTAAGTAGATCTAAACAATGACTATGATTTAACACTTCTCCTAGGGGTATTAGAAAGGCCCTGGGGTTAAACAGGACCAGAGAAAGGTAAGGTTTAATAGGAATAGGACTAACTCTTTAATTAAAGAGTATAAGAAACTCCAGCAAAGAGTTTCAAAACAAAGTAAGATAAAGTTGTATAGCAACAAGCTCCAAAGTTCATACAAAGATAACATGAACAAGCAGGGGACTGGAGTCCCTTTGCTATGTTTAAGGGAATGGGTTGCACATAGATTCATCACACTATCACTAGGCCTGCTCTAATTGTCCAGAAGAGAAATTTTGCTGTCCAAAGCCAGGGAGACTGGAAGGTTTCATGCTAATTTCTGCAGCTCCATCCAATTGACTAGGGTTGATTTTGGGCATTTGAATTCATTTGACTTTGTTAACATTGGTGTGCCATCCTCTGATTGGCTGCCCCTAATTGTTTTCAAAATCAATCAACATCATGCCAATAGATAGTCCAAATTAACAAGTGCTTCTTCCCAGGAAGAGCAAAAAGGCTGGAAAATCTGCAGGATATGCTAATAAAAATCTTTTGTCTCCAGTGCGTGCCACATCCCCTAAAGAATTGAGTGGCTTGGCTGGCATTTGGAAGCTTTTCTTAGTGCAACAAGGAAAAATAGTGCCATCCAAAGCCAATGGGGGCAGTGAATTTATAGTATATCTCCTTAGGGATTTCAGTTTAATTAGTATCACATCCTGGTTTATCCTTCAACAAGGGTTTGCCTAGATTGGTGGACAGATCAGCAGTGAACCAATCCCTTCAAGGTCTTTAAGGTGGTTGTTGAACTTGGAACACTTTTGAGCCAGGGCATGCCCAGCCTTGCAACAAAGCCCTCAATACAGGTCTTCTGTCAATGATATATCAGAAGGCCTGCATGAAGGATTGGGCTCCCATGCCAGAAGCAGACTTCCTGGCCAGGTTGGCTCAATCAGCCAAGAGAGCATTTGGTAAAGGGTGTGGTTTGGGCAAACCTACATGTAGCGGGGATAAAGAGATCTCAACTGGAGGAGCTATGTGCCGCCCTGATAGATCTATGCTTTTCTATAGCCACATTTCAGTCCAATTGGACAATAGGCCCGGCCAGGGGCAGAGAATAGAGATCAAAGCATTGTAGAGGGGGAAGGAGCAAGCTTGAAGGGCCTTCTGCTCAAAAATTATCCCTGTTATAGCCCAGCAAGCCAGCCCATCACCTCCAGTACCCTCAACCTCCACCCACATGTCTTGGCTTATAAGAGTTTGAATCCTAGCTGCCAAGGTGAAGTAGAGTGAAAGCTGGGCATAGTTTATCAAATGGGGGATGCATCCCTAAATTGGGGTGGTATTGCCAACAAGGAGAAGAGGATTGTATTTACTCTGGAACAGTAACCTTTGACAAGGGAATACGGGAATGTACAGCAGATGGTAATGTACAGGTCCCAAGGGAGGCTCTAATTTGGTGCAAGCTCAGAAAATCTGCTGCATAGATGGGTTCACACCCAACTTTGCAAATTTCAGGGATCATTTTGTCAGGAGGAGGAAGATTTTTAGGAGATTGCAAAGGTGAGAATCCCAAGTCTAATCATCTGGTTGTTACAAACCAGATTGCAGATATTGGATTAAGTGAGTCATGAGGCAAGATATTTAATGTGAAGAAAATATCAAACTGCTAGAGTAGTTTGTTGAAAGTGATTGTTACTTAAGGCTCTTGGGTGTATCTTGATGAGGTGGCCTCCTTATATATAACATTCAGTCAGCTTACAGCCACCACCAATGGTGGTTCTGTAAGCTGTTACCTAACTTTCTTGGAGGTCAGGATTCAAAGTCTAACATGTGAATGTTTGAAAATTGAGCATGGGGCATTAGCGCCCCGCTTAGACTCAATTTCTGTGCCACTATTCACTTGCAATTGATTGTTAGATTTAAATCTGCAATCACCACAAGTGAGCGGGGATTTGGGCCAGGTTTCCCCAGGTGGCAGCGCTTTGGCCTAGCCACACCTGGAAAAATTATATCCATGACACTAGCAACAAGTTTAGGGAGGGATGTAAGTTGAGAGATCCAGGTTTACCTGGGTTAATAGTTATAAAAATGGTGCATGTCAGGCACCCACCCACTTAGAAGTAGTCTCCCAAGGTGGTGAATGATTGCAGAGGGATTTAGCCCAGTTACCAATGAACCCACTGACAAGTACACCATACCAAAATGAAAGAGTTCCCCAACTATGTGATACCGGTCTAAGAGCAGATTGAATCTTCTAAGGAAGAAGTATGCTCTTAAGTAGCACAAGAGAAAGGCAGAGACCAATGGGCAAAAGACCTGTGGTTTGATGGTTTTGGGTACAAACTTATAGTTCCAAGGCTCCTTCTTTTGAGGTGGGTTGTGAGACAAGGGGGTAGCTGTATACCATACTCCTGGTATTACCTGGCTCCAGGAGCTATCCAAGAATTGAGTTTCAGGGGAAGTGCCAGAGTCTGCACATGAACCTATCAAAATGCTGGCTAATACAGCCGGCACCAAAATCATACAATAGATCCATTTATACCCAAGAGACTTCATAAAAGAAGTCTTGGGTAATCACATAGTTAGGATTAAGGAAATGTTTAAGTCAAGCTAAGAATGTACAATAATTCACTTGGGGTGAATGTAGACTTTATTGATTGAACAAATACTAAAATATAATTTTCCAGCTTTTTATAGCATGGTAGCAAGAAGGTGAAATAATGAAATAAATAAAGGGGATGAGGAAATTTGGGGATGAATCTGGAGAATTAGGCAGTTTGAAATTTTAAACTGGAGAAAATGATTACTTCCCTTATTATTGAATCCATTTTCAAATAGATTTTTGGAGAAATTCCTTATCTAAATTTCCCTAAATGACAGGCATGGCTTGGGTTAACTCTAAAAAAGATGGGGGCGATGAGTTGGGTTGGACTGCAAGAGCAGCAGACAACAACACAGGGTTAAAACAACAAGAGTCCAAAACCTTGTCAACCTCACCCAGAGCGCAAAAAAGACAGTTCAAAGTTGTTTTGGTTTGTTTGATTGGCTATGATTGAATTTCAAAGGTAACAATTGGTTGAGCTCAATTTCAGTATTAACCTTGCTTTCTAGATGAGTGACTAAGTCTCAGGAGTGCACATGTTTGATCCCTGTCCCTAAATCAATTTCAAATGGACTGTTATTCAAGGGTAATATAGAACATATACTATTAACTAATTCTTCATTTTTAGGAGCTTCAGATGAACAAAAAACCATGACTATATAAATTTGGTGACTCATCATGATTTTTGGCAGTGATTAAATAAATTGAATTCCTGACACTACCCCCATCCAAGGGAAGACCACCCCTGGTCAGAAACTTCTCAAGGATCTCCAGGCAATGCTGCAAGTTCTCCTCAGGTTCCCAGGAGTTGGACTCTTCTCCATAATCCTTCCATTTGAAAAGGAATTGTGAATTCCCTTTAACTTGATGAAGGTTGATTATGTCCTCAACCTCCCATTAAAAGGTGTTGGAGACTATCTGTGGATCTGGATTTCTTCCCTCAAGAGTCTTGGAATCATCATCAAAAGGAGTGAGGAGATAAACATGGAAAACATCATGTATGCTAGATCCTGCCAGAAGCTCCAGTCTGTAGTTAAGGCTAGAAAGTTTCTCCAAAACCTTAAGGGGACTAATCTTCTTGGGGCCTAACTTCTTGCTAGGTATCTTTAGCTTCAAATTGCAGGCATTCAGGTAAACGTAGGAGCCCACATAATAATCTTTCTCTAGAGAGTGGCAGCAGTTGGTGTACTTCTTGTATTCCTTGTGGGCCTTGGTCAAAAATAATATCAAGTCTGAATATATTTTCTTCATTCAGTTTGCAAGCTCATCTGCCTGAGGGTACATCAATTCCAAAATGTGGTTGGGAAGGTCTCCAAATCAACCCCAAAGTTTGCAAAGAAAGGCAACATTCCAATGGAACTTTAATAAGCAGTGTTGTAACATAACAGATCCAGGTAGCAGAAGGAACTCCAGTTATCTTGCCAAGAATTCATGTAGTGCCAAAGATATCCTTCTAAGACCTGATTAACTCTCTCTGTCTGTCCGTCTGTCTGTGGATGAAAGGAGGTAGATAGGTTGACCTTGACTTCCATCTGCTCCATTAGAGCCTTCCAAAACTGGGATGTGAATTGAACCCCTCTGCCCAACTTAATGTCTGTAGGGAGACCATGATTGCATACTACTCTGGAAAAGAACATATTGGCCACTTTCTTAGCGGTGCAGGACATAAACAGAATAAATATTGTGTACTTGGTAAAACGGTTTGCTACCACTATAACACCTGAGTTTCCGCTGCTTAATGGTAGGTCAACTATAAAACCCATAGATACCAAAGACCAAGGACATGTTTAAATTGGAAGCAGACAAAGAAGACCCTGGGGCTTGGAGTTTCCTGGAGTATTCCTCCCACATGTAAAGCAAGAGAGGATAAATTCACAAACGTCCTTCTTTTTGCCAGGCTACCAGGACTGTCTACTTAGTCTCCTCAAAGTTTTTATCAGACCTCCATGTCCAGCCAGTTGTCCTTCATGAATATGGCTAACTGCTTGGGTTTTTATGTTACCTTCAGAAATGACTAAAGAGCCATTAACATAGGAGATTCTCTGATTGTTCACCACCACTGCCTTGGGAGTCTTCTTTAGCATATCGACAAGCTCTTCCTGAAAGGAAACCAACATCTGGGCTTCCATAATCTCTTGGTCCAAGGCAGTGAAGGCATATATCTCAATGATGCTGATCAGGAACTGGGAGGAAGATAACACTGCCTGGTTATTGTGATTAAGGTCTACAGCTGGGTTGTCCTTAAGATCCTCCTATCTGCTGATTGTTTCATGGACTATGTTCAATTTACTGGGTGTATATTCTATCACAAAATCATAAGCCAAAAGGTCAATGTCCCATCTGGCCAAACGGGGAAAAATCTTTTGCTTCTCTGTAAAGTACAAAAGATTCTTGTGGTCAGTGTGAATGATTGTAGGATACTTGCTCCCCTTGAGGTACTTTCTCTAGTGCTTCAAGGAATTCACAATAGTATATAACTCCTTCTTGTACACGTGATAAAAAATTTTCCAATCTAGGAGATTGTATGAGTAGAAGGCAACAGGGTGGAATTCACCATCCTCCCCTTGCTGGAGAATTACCGCACCCAACATGTAGTTGGACGTGTCAGTCTCCAAAAAAATTGACAGTCCAGATCAGGATGTAACAGTACAGGAGCCAAAGTGAAGGCATGCTTAAGAGTGTTGAAAGCTTCCTGGGACAGAGTTGATCAGACAAAAGGAACCTTGCTAGAGGTAAGGGCGGTCAGAGGAAGAGCAATAGCTGAAAAATCCTTAATGAACTTCCAACAAAAGTTAGTAAGACCCAAAAATCCCCAGAGCTTGGTGCAGGAGGTTGAAACCAGCCAATTCAAAACTGCTTCAGCCTTAGCAGGGGCAATTGCAAAACCTCCTGGCTTAATATAGTACCCCCCAAAACTCAATTTCTGAAGCAAAGAACTCACACTTTGATAGCTTACAAAGCAGGTTAGCTTTGGTGAGGG
This sequence comes from Entomophthora muscae, assembly GCA_014839935.2. Taxonomy (NCBI): domain Eukaryota; kingdom Fungi; phylum Entomophthoromycota; class Entomophthoromycetes; order Entomophthorales; family Entomophthoraceae; genus Entomophthora; species Entomophthora muscae. The sequence goes on from QTSX02001477.1 coordinate 143,058, forward strand.
CTTTCTTGACTTCCTTAAGGTGTTTGAGATGACTTTCCTTGTCCAGGGAGTAAATTAATATATCATCCAAGTAAACCACCACGCTAGTGACAAGAAATGGGAATAGGACCTCATTCATCAGTCCCTGGAAAGCAGCAGGGGCGTTACTTAAACCAAAAGGCATAAATAGATATTCATAAAGGCCAAAAGGAGTTCAAATTGCTGTCTTCCATTTTTTGCCTTCCGCAATGTGGATCTGGTTGTAAGAATTTTGTAGATCAAGTTTGGAGAAGATACAAGCGTCCTTAAGTTTGTTCATTAGTGTTTCAGCGTCCAGGAGGAGGTTTTGGTTCTTGATAGTGATGGAATTAAGTTTGGCATAATCTACCACCAAACGCAGGGTACTGTCCAATTTCTTGACAAAGAAGATAGGCAAGGAACAGAAGGAGTTGGAACGGCATATGAATCCCTTGTTCAAGTTCTTGTCAAGATATTTCTTTAAGGCTATACTCTGCGCTTGATTTGTTGGATACAATTTGCCCTAAGATGGCACGCTTCCTAGAATCAACTCAATTCTAAGGTCAGAGTACTTGTGGGACAGCAACTTATTGCAGCTGGCCTCACTGAACAACCCCTCATACTGACGCAATTCCTCTGGAAGCAAACCCTTATGATGGCCCTTGGCCTGCCCAAGGCTGGAAAGGAGTCCTAATTTTTTGTGATCATGTGTGTTGTACTGACCAATCAGAACTGAAAAGTTGATTCTCAAGTTAGTGAACTCAATTTGGTGTGTATTCCAGTTGACATTTATCTAGGCTTGTTCACACCATGAATAGCCAATAATAACAGGACAGGTAAGATCACAAATTGTGGAATAGTCCAAAATAAAGGAGGAACCAGCTATGGAGGTTTTGATGGGGCAGGATATATGATTGACATGAATTGAAGACTTATTGGCTAACAGGACCAATGAGGGAATGTAGTCTTCAATGTGTAGTAACTTCAAGATGGAGTGATCCAGAAAATTACCCATGGCCCCAGTGTCAAGAAGTGCAAAGGTGTCAAGACTCCCTTGAGAGGTCTTGATTGTTACTGAAAATGAAGCATAAGACTTAATAGCAGATTTAGTTTGGGTTGGCAGCCGCCAATACTGCTGATGGATTCTGTTGGACACGGTTCAGAGTGAAGCAATATTTTTGCTTGATGGCCCTTCTTTTCACAATAAAGGCAACAATCCTTGTCCATGCAGCTCTGTGTTCTGTATCAGAAAGCTGGTAGCCCCTGCCTTCTTTAGGTTTGAGACCTGTGGGAGAGTATCAGGTTTGTTCTTCTTTGTCAGTGGTATCGGTGTGAGGGAGACTTCCAAGGGGGGAGTTGCTTAACCCAAGGGGCCCAGCGGATGATTTCTTGAACTAGCTCATTGTAGTTGGTTGAAAGGATGTGGTGAACCAAAAAATCTTTAAGTTCAGGCAAAAGTCTCTTCTGTAGGAGGTAGCAGGCTTCTTCATTAACCATCCCAATGGCATTTTTAATCTGGGTGAATTTCTCAAAAAATTCCAAGGTAGCCATATTGCCCTGGTAGAAGCTAGATATTTAGTCCTGGAGTTCTTTGGTAGAGAGCCTTGGAAATATGATGGACAACAGGTGCTCTCAGAAATTAGGAAAGTTGTCTAGTAGTTTGTCTCCTTTGAGGATGCTTTTAGCATACCACTGGCAGGCCTTGCCTTTTATATGTTCTGCTACATGATGAACCTTCTGAGCATTGATGCGGAATTGTTTGGGAGCAGTCTCAAAGAGGTATTTTGAAAAGGCAAGTAGCAAAAGGGTTTTGTTGGAGGCTTTGTCCTCTGGCTGAGCAACTGAGATGCTGTTTAATACCACTGTTTGCCCCTGGCTGTTCTTGAGGGGCTTGAACAGAGCAGGTTGCTTATGTAATACAGCAACTAGATACACAGTAAGGCATAAGATGGTAGTAATAAATACCAGAGCCAGAGTCTTGACTAGTCCTAACTGGTACTTGAGTTCTAAGGTCTTGATTTGGCTTGAGGTCCCAAAAAGGGCCTCAAAAATAGGTTCAATCAATCTGTCAGGCACCCACCCACTTGGAAGTAGTCTCCCAAGGTGGTGAATGATTGCAGAGGAATTTAGCCCAGTTACTAATGAACCCACTGGCAAGGATATCATACCAAGATGAAAGAGTTCCCCAACTATGCAACACCAGCCTAAGAGTGGATTGAATCTTCCAAGGAAGAAGTACGCTCCTAAGTAGCACAAGAGAAAGGCAGAGGCCAATGGGCAAAAGACCTGTGGTTTGACGGTTTTGGGTACAAACTGATAGTTCCAAGGCTCTTTCTTTTGAGGTGGTTTTGGGACAAAGGGGTAGCTTAATACCATACTCCTGATATTACCTGGCGCCAGGAGCTATCCAAGAATTGAGTTTCAGGGAAAGTGCCAGAGTCAGCACACAACCCTATTAAAATGCTGGCCAATACAGCCAGTGTCAGGGAGCCAGCCTGTGGGGGGGGGGTTCCTTGGAACTTGCAGGCGGATGGCCCGCAGGTCCTGCAGGCAGGGCCCACTACACAATTGGTGCTAACTTTATAATACAAGATATTGATTTGCCTAGAAGGTCCCAGGGTCTGCTCACAGGTACCATTAAATTGATCAGGCCGGTGAGAGTGATATACATTACTCCAAATACCTGGGTTGAGGTGGACTCACTGGCTGTAACAGATTCCTGTGGGCAGTTAGGCTGCGGGGTGAGAGGTGGTGTCATCAGAACTAAATAGACAGGTAATTAGTTGTACTTGTTGCGGAATAGAAGAGGAGGTATGGTGATTTTAGTCCCTTCTCTGTAAATGATCTCTGTCTCTCTAGTTCTAGCCTCTGGGTTGTGGATCAAGATTTCCTCTATTGTGAACTCTGAATATGCCAGGTTTGGGGGATATTCTGTGAAATGTACTGGGCCATAGGAAGCAATAGGGGACAATATAGTTTGGACAGCTGGTCCGTGGTTTCTTTGGGTGAATAGGTAGGAGGCACAGAACCGCAGGAGTTGGTCTGAAAATGAAATAGAACTAAAATGAAATATGGGATGGCTTGATCAAACCAAAGATTCATGACACTTTATTGCAAGAATGACAATGGGTAACTTCCTGGCGGCCCAGGGTATAAGTATACCCATCTGCCAGGTTTTTACAGCCCTCAGCAGTATCTATTGCAGGAGTTATTTCATTGGCTGGTTCAGACTGAGAAAGCTCAAATTTCCCTTTTAGGCAGTGTAATTGTCATCTTTGGGTGGCCTGCATTCCACAGGAAGTTTATTTACTTCCCCTGCCGCAGTGGCCCAAGTTATTTCAGGATCCTTGGCTTGGCCTGTGCTCTCATTGGTCAGGTTAACAGGAACCTTTGGCATGGGAGGTCTCAATGTAAGTAATTTCTGTTCATCAGGCCTAAGGAGATTCTCTGAAGTCAAATTTTGCTCTGGTTTGAGCCCAAAATCTGTGGTCAGCTGGGTGGCTGGTCCTGCAGGGTATTGGGGTTTGAATCCTGTAGTTAAGGTTTTCCTATGAGTATAGTCAATAGGAGTTTATCATTTATGACATCATCCCCTTCTTTCCTGTTGCCCTCCTCTCTACTTGCCTTCCTGTCCAAGTATTGCTGTATGTCTCCATGTGCATTAGGCAGGTTAGAGACAGGTTCTCAGGTGCTCTCTTTGGGGGGATAGCCTACCCATTTGACATAGTACTGTGAAGTCTTGTAGTTTAGGCGGTGTCTGTGGATGTACTTGACTTTTTATTCATTGGTGTGTCCCTCCTGAATGGGCGGGAGGTTGGTCTTGATCTTCTGGTGGGGAAGGATAGTCCCTTCTTTCTTGAATAGCAATGATTGGTGGAAGACATTGTGGATTTTCCAAGTAGGCAGCAGTTCTAGTTTGTACGCCACTTCTCCTATTTGCTTTATAATCTTGTAAGGGCCGCAGCGGTGGTGAGCTAGCTTCCTACTGGGTACGTATAAAGGAACGTTCTGTGAGTTGAGGTAAACTTTGTTGCCTATCTCTAGAGGTTTCACATGGATCCTTTTCTTGTTGGCAAGCACCTTGTAGGTCTTGACGGCGCAGGTTAGGTTTCTAAGGCAGGTTTCTTGGGTGGCATGTATTTGTTTAATCCAGGTCTGCCCCGCAGTATTCTGTTCCTTGCTGCCAATGGTGGGGTTCCAGGAGGGGTTGAACCTGTAGTTGACCCTGAAGGGAGACATACCTATGAATGCATGGTCTTTGCTGTTATAGGTGTATTGTGCCATGGGTAGCATCTCTGCCCAGTTATCTTGGTCTGCATTGGCATAGCATCAGAGGTATTGTTCCAGGATTTTATTGACTTTTTTGGTTTGTCCATCCGTCTGTGGGTGGTAGGAGGTTGCACACAGCATTTTATTTCAAGTTCCTTCATCACTTGGGTTCAGTAGTGGGAGGTGAACTGGGGTCCTTGGTTGGTGATGATTTCTTCCGGTGTGCCGTGTTGTATCAAGATGTGGTTGTGAAAATGTCTGGCAGTCTCAGCTGCTGTGCAGTGGGTAGTAATTGGGAGGAAATAAGCCATCTTAGTGAAACAGTCAACCATGACTAGGATTGCATCAAAGGATTTTGAAGGGGGAGTTTCACTATGTAGTCCATTGATACTGACTTCCAGGTTCTGGCAGGAATGTCCAGAGGTCTTATTAATCCTTCTGTGTCAGGGATCCAGTCTCGGACAAGTGGCCTGTTGTTTTTGGGGATAAACTGGGCTGGGTTTCTTGCGGGCAGGGCCTACCACAAGATAGGAGCTAACTTGAGAAGGTAGGACGCGGACTTCCCCACCCAAGACCAGGGGCCAGTGGCCAGTATAATGGTGTCCATCATCCCTGTGAGGGTGATGTACACTATACCAAAAAGCTTGCCGGTGTGGTTGGTTGGTAAGTCAGGCAAAGAAGCAGGCATCAGTTTGGGTGTTACTGGTGGTTCCATATAGATATTGTAGGCTGGGAGATAGTTAAACTTTCCTCTAAACAGTTTGGGTGTAGAGAATATCCACAGGCCTTGGCGGTTGTATCTGACAGCGGATTGGATGCGGGCTAATGGATCTAGTTCAATGATTTTCTCTGGTGTGTAGTCCTTGTACTTGGGTTTTAAAGGATACTCAGTGAAATGAACAGGCCCAAAGGGTACACCAACTGGAAGGAATACTGCAGGTGATGGGGCAGGCGGACCAGAAGATCTTGAGCTGAACTGATAGACGGCAAATACAAAACACAGTAATAGCTGTATAAGCCAAAGTAACATAACCTTTATTTCAAAATGGCAATAAGTTTGGAGGGCGGGGTCCTTGGGTCTATATAGCACCCCACCTCCAAACTTAACATTTTTTGTATGAGTCATCAGGGCATTGGGAAAGGCAGGGCCAGGGGAATTGGGGACTTGGGTCTAAAGGCAGCAAAATGGTGCTTGGCCCAGGAGTTCTTTAATTGGTTGTGACTCCCAATTTAGCTACCTGATTATCTTACTCTAGCATTGTAGTCATGGGTCCAGGTTGCGGGCCGGTGCCTCTTCCTTGGGTTGGCTCTTGATTGGTTGCTGGTGAAGACTTCAAACTCATGAAGCTAATAGTTGTTGCCTGGTTGCCTCCATTAGGTGTTGTAATTGGCACTCCACTTAGTGCAATAATTTCCTTGGCTCAATCTACTTTTCTGGGCAGGTTGTCTTCTTCAACATCAGCTTGCAGGGACTCAATCCCAGAAAAATGCAAGTGGTTGGTCTCGCAGTCCTCTGGCCCAGCGGCCGGGGGAATCCAGGTTCCAGGTTCAATTCCTGATCCTGGGCCTGAAGTTCCAGAGGGGAAAAATTGTCAATCCTGACATTCTGGCTTTGAGTGATGTATTTTGGTTCTTCTGCAGGCTTCACAGCCATTGATGTAGGCTGCTACTTCCTTGTCCATACCTGGTCATGCTAAGTCTGCTTGATACTTAGGAGGGATTTGTGTCTAAAGGGGTGATTGGCCATCTCTGAGTTGTGGTGGTCAATCAATATATTGGTTTGTGTAGGGCCCTTGGGTGAATAGATTCTGTTGTGGAGCAGCAAGTGTCATGGTAGGTTCCATCATACCAGGAATTATCTGGCCAAGTAGAAAGGCTCAAAAAGTCTGCAAACATTTAACAAAATTGACCAAATTAATAGATTTGAATCAAAAAGTTGATCGAAAATGGGTTACGGCTGCTCCATTCTGCCAGCTGAAACCAATTTCTCCTTGCAAATTGATGTTGATAAATTGACGTAATTTGAGGGTTACCCAATATGAGCTTGTTAATCAGCATGGTTGTCAGAAATTGAACACTCAAGGGTTCTTTGCAACTTGGACCAAATACTTACTTGATAATGTAGAAGGAATAAGAGCCCAGGATCTAGGTGGTATTGCTTAGTCAATTTTTGATATATTGATAAGGAGCGCTTTTTGGGGAAGCTTCAAATATAGAATTAGAAGAGAAGAGAAGTATCTTTTATTGGATAATATTTTAGACTTATATAGATTGGTCTGTGGCAGAGATTTAGTTGGATTGAACCTAGGGATTGGTCATGTGCAGGATGGGTTTGAGCCACTGGATACTTGGATTGTCATGTGATATTGCTTGGTTACCATTCTTGGTATGTTGAACAGTATATTGAAAGGGCACCAAATCAGGCAATGGCTGGATGTTAAGTAGGCTGGCAGTAGCCAGAATGCTTGTATATCCAGACCCTCAACACCCCCCTTAAGGGGTTACTCTGGTGCATCAGGAGGGAACTTTGTTTTAACAACCTCCGCCTGATGCTCCTGTAGCTGTTTACTAGTTGGGACCAGTCTAGTCAAGTGTTCTCCTTTACTAAGGTGGAGACGGGTTCTGTGGTATTTCTTGACAATTGGGGTTTTGGCACCTTGGAATTTTACTAGATAGGTGTTGTGATCTGGTCTGTACTTGATGATTCTTCCTGGTCCCCTGTGTACTGAGTCTAGTTTCTTTCTGTTGCTAGCTAGAACCCAGACGCGGGAGTTGATGGGAAGTGGTTCCTCTGTGGAGGTTACTTTTTGTGTTTTGAGCCTCTTTATTTCTGCTATTTTAGCTTTGAGGCGTATATGTTGTAGATTTGGTACTTGTTCTACTGTGGGGGGTTTTCCCGGGGGGATCTTTATGTATGGCTGCTTGTTGTGAGTAATTATTTCTGGTTTGTATCTGTAGGTTAGCTCAAACAATGAATAGCCTGTTCCTTGATTAGTACGGACCTGGGATACTAGTAATGCATGTTTCACATATAGTGGACATGTGTCTTTGGCTTTGCCATCCATTATTTTCTCTAGGGTCCTGATAAGGCTGCCGTTTAGGTGTTCTACTCTGCTGTTGGCCTGTGGCCTGCATGGAGAGGTTGTGGCATATTTAATGTTTTTTGATTTTAAGTTGTTGTTTACTACATGACCTGATCATTTGGTTGCTTCATTAGTTATGATGTAGTCTGGAGTGCCGTAGTTGGTTATGATTGCTTTGTTAATGAATCAGTTGATGGTTTCTGCTTTATGGTCCTTTGTTGCCCAGCAGATGGGCCAGTGTGTGGCAAAGTTGATAGCTACAATTAAGAAACGTTGGTTTGTCTTTGTTTATGGGAAGGGGCCCACTACGTCTAGCCCTCAAACTTTGAATGGTTCAGGGTCCGGTACTGGGTTGACCATTGACTGGGGAGCCTTTGTGCTGGTGTATTTCTTGCACACTGTGCACTTTTTCAGAACATCAACTATATCCTATTTGAGGTTGGGCCACCATAATATCTTTTTTAATATGAGGTATAGATTGTTAGCCTTTGTATGTCATAGTAGGTGGTGATGTCTTAATATGGTGTCAACTCTTTGTGCAAGTGGGATGTACAGGACATGTTTGTTGTTAATAATTTGGTATACAGTGCCATTTGATACATGGAAATAATTTTTGTTCCTTACTAATGTATTGTGGGTCAGTTGATGTGTTGATAAGTCTTTCCCTTTGGTTTTATACTCAGTGTTGTATATGTTTGGACAGTCAGGGTCCAGAAGGTCAGGATGATCCTCTCTTGGCTGAAATAGCCTAGAGAGAGCATCATCTGTGACCAGCTCTGCCCCCTTTTTGTATTTTATGTCCAAATTCAGCTGCTCCAGTAGGGCCATACATTTGGCTTGTTGCCGTGCAAGTGCGTTCTGAGTTTTGAAATATATTAAGGATTTGTGGTCAGTTAGCACTCAGACGTTTAAGTGTCCTTTGAGGTAACATCTCCATTTCTTGCATGCGTGGTATAGTGCTAGCAATTCCTTATTGTGTATTGGGTATCTCTTCTCAGTGTTGGTTATTTTTCTGCTTTTGTAACATACTGGCAGGAAGTCTTGATGCCCTGGCTGGCAGATGCACAGGACTGCGCCAATGGCAGTATCACTGGCATCTGACTTGAGCTGGTAGCACCTGTTTTTATTAGGTTATTGCAAGATTGGTGCTTTAATCAAAGCTTTTTTTAATAGTTGAAATCCTTGTCACATTCTGGTGTCCAGATGAATTTCTTTTTAGCATTACCCTTGGTTAAGTCATTGATTGGTGGGGTTAGTTTCCCGCAGTCTTTGATGTATTTCCTTAGGTAAGCTACCATACCAAGAAAGCATCTAACTTGTTTAACAGAGGTGGGGTATTGCATGTTATTTATGGCTTTTATTTTATCTGGATCTGCTTTGATGCCACTTTCAGAGACAATGTGGCCCAAGAACAGGAGTTCCTTTTTCATAAATTGGCACTTACTAGGCTTAGTGTAAAGTTTGTGCTTTACGAGTTGATTGAGTGTCTTGCAGACATGCGTGAGGTGTTCCTCTTTTGTTTTTGAAAATATGATGATATTGTCAAGGTAGCATAATGTATTTGAGAGACCGTTTAGTGCTTGTTTCATCATGGTACCAACATTGCAGGAGCGTTGGTCATCCCAAAGTTCATTTATTCAAGTTGCCCAGACATTTCTGACTGGTACAACGGGCCCATAGGGCCATAAAGGAATGATCAAAAGTCTTGTATACACTAATAAAAAGAAAAAGGAAAAGGGGCCAAGGAAACCTGCAGGGCAGGAGAAAAACCTTGGGTGAAGGAGGAAGGTGTGAAGGGAAGAGTGCTTTGAGCTATATATCCCACGCTGGGGGTAATATAACTTTTAGGATTTTGGATGGTGGCTGCCATCAGTCCAGATTAAATTGTTAACTATCCTGGAAAACCAGGCCAGATAAAATTTGGGCCTTTGGCCTGCGTTTTTTTATTGCTTGATTCCATCTGTTGTATGGCCAGTGGTAGGTGTGTGGTTTAGGAGGGGCAAGATTTTGGGTTAGAACCCCTTTTTGGGCCCTAATGATAAAACTGTGAGTTGAAACTTGGCAGAAGGTCCAGTGGAAATATGCTGATCCGGAACAATACAGGCAGAAATTCCTTTGGGCTGACTGACCGCGTTTTTTTGTTGAGCAGCCTGATACACATTTTGTGTGGCTAAATCTGTGTGTGGCTATGGTTTTAGGGACAATGCCTAGGGTTAGCGCCCCCAAAAATGGTAGGATGTAATCTCTAGGGTCTGGTGTGTTGTGGAGCAGTAGATCAAAGGGCTAGTAACCAATCCAAATTAATCTGGGCCATTAGCCCTTGGGCCTTCTGCCCAGTTTTTTTTGTTGGAGGGTATGAGCCTGTTACAGGATGGTTCATTATGATTGTGGCTGAATTAGGGTGCGGAATTTCAAGGCTGTTCCCTCAGTGCAACTGGTAGATCACACGTGAGTACCAATCTGCGGAGAATGTGGCTTTCACATTTTGTGTTAATTGCTGGACCACGTTTTAAAATTGCTGGCCTGCCTTGGATTGTGTGGCATTATGTGGTAAGGATATAAAAAGTTCTGATGCTAGAATGTGTTGTTCAATGGGAGCAAATAAGGTGCAATTTGTGGGCCGTGTTAAACCAAAAAAATGTGGTCCTTTGGCCCGGTTTTTTTGTTACCAATTTACTTCCTTGCTTGACTGCTGCTATGGTGAACTCCTTTGATTCAGATGCAGCTTCTTATGTTCCAATTATATCTGGGGGAGTCAAGGCCATAAATTAGCCTTGCTCAAAGCAGTCATTAGCACACTGGGCCAATTAGTGCTGCTCTGAGGTTGCAAGAAAATCCTATTCATGCCTGGGACTAGGGCCAGAAGTCCTGCAGGAGAGTTTGTCCCCTTAGTGGGGTCCATCAGCCACTATACATTAGTGGCCCCACCAGAATTAGGACCACTGCTGTCATTGGCTGCGTCATCTTTGGCTTTTTTGAGGTGCCCTGGACTGTTTGGGATCCCCTGCAGTGTAAGGGGATAGCTTAGTTACTGCAGCAAGTTTGGTTTGGAACTTGTGTCTTGGTCTTCCATTATCCTGTGCAGAAGGTACCTGCTCCTGATTGGGTGTATCCTGGGTTTGGGCCTGCAGCAAATTCTCTTGGGCCACCGCATTATAGTGACTATCCAATAAAGCTTGGCCTGGGTTAATCATTAATTCCTGGGTTTGAGCCTGCTGCAAATTCTCTTGGGCTACCACATTGTGGTGACTATTCAATAAAACTTGGGCTGGGTTGTCCATTGATTCCTGCACTGCCAGATCTTTAATTTCCATTGGTTCATCAACCACATTGTCATGAACTACCTGGGTCTCATGTGCAGGCGTTTGCATGGGATGAGGTGCCTCTTCTTGGGCACATTCTGTCTCCTTGATTGGTTGAGGCTGAGACAAATTTTGAGCCTTTGCATGAGCCTTTTTCTGGAAGGATGTGATTAGTTTTACAACTGCATACTCAGCCATAGTGCCCCAGGCCAGGGCTACAAGAGCATTGGATTGGGACCCAGTTGGTTCACTATTCTGGTGCTTCTTGGGGGTGTCTTGTTCCGCGGCCTGGACTCCTGCTATGGTTGTAGGGCAAAGGGCTTCTCTGTGGCCAAGGGCTGAGCACAGCGCACAGATGGGCGGAGTTTGCTCAGGGAATACCTTGAACTTGCTACTAAGGGTGCCATCCTTATTAAGAATGGTTGCATGACGGGAATGGATGACAAGCTGTCATCTGCAAAGGTTTAATCATGGCCATGGCTTTTGGTGTGGTCAGGTGGCCCATGTAAGGATTCTTGAGCAGTTCAAACTGCACTATTTCTCCATACTTGACCAGCCCTTTCTTGAGCTGGGATTCAACCTCTCCTCTGGGCATGTCTAATGGCAAGGCCTCAAAGGACATAAAGAGGGTGGTATCTTGATTGAACAGGTGTGGGTGGTTGGTAGGAATTTCTGGGGTTTCTTACCCTTGGGGTCAGTGATCTCAAGAGTGAAGATTTCCTCAGCTGCCTGATCAGCGTCCTCTTTACAGAGGAAGCCAAGATCAAAGAAATCCTTCATTGGGCTTTGATGAAGTGACACAGATTTGGGATATGCTGTGGCAACTGCTTTTGCTGCCTCCTGGAACTAAGTAGGGTCACCTTCAAAGTTGACTCTAATACCATGGGGCACAGGGGACTTGGGGAGGGCTCTGGTAATGTCTTGAAACCAGTGTTCAGAGGTCACAAACTTCATCCATACTTCTGATGAAAAAAATGGTCCCTTCTTGGTGGTTCTTGTAGGGCTCACCAGTTGGCCCTTGACAGGGCATTTCTGGCCCTGGACCACCTTGGTCCAGGATCTGGAGTTGTTGGTTGCCATACCTTTCTTACCTTTAATAAAAGCCTATAGTACCCTTAGAATCTTATGTGCTTTGATTTCTTTATTAATGCTTAGATTCCAAAAGTGGAGCTAAGCTGTGAAAGAAAGGTGTCATCATCCAAAAGTTCATTACCCTATACTCAAAGGATCCAAATTGTGTACAGAACGCAGTCTTTGGTATGTCCTTTTCCTTTACTTCAACTTGGTTGTAACCTGAGGTGAGGTCAATTTTGGAGAAAAATTTGGCTCCTGAGAGTCTTTCAAACATATTCACTATAAGTGGAAGAGGGTATTTATTCTTTACTGTGCTTGCATTTAGTGCTCTGTAGTCAGTTACTAGACGCAGAGTGCCTTCTTTTTCTTTACAAAGAATACTGCTGCCCCCATGGGGATTCAGACAGGCAAATGAATCCTTTTGCTAGATTGTCCTCAATGTGTGTTTTGAGGGTTTGGGTCTCTATGGGAAAGAGTCTGTAGAGGGTTGCAGGTTTAGGCATGGCTTGACATAGGTTGATGCCATGTTTGACCTCCTGTTTGGGGGTAACTCTGAAATCTTCTTCAAATACATGGGTGTATTCATTTAGGAGTGCCACAAGTTCTGGGCATTGGATTTTTTGTTTGTATATTATTGAATTTGGTGTACCTCATTATGTGGAGGGTACTATCTTTAGTTAGAAGTTCTGAGTTGTCTTGGTTTATGACCTGTACAAATACTGTGTCTCTTAGAATGAGGTCATTGGGTTCTTTGAGGATGTTAAAATTGACTCTGTTGCGTTTGATGGTCATGGTTTTTGTTTTCCAACATACGCTGGGTACACTTGGGTGAACCAGTCCATGCCTGCTACAATGCTTTAGTTTATGTTGTTCATGACAAGTCCTTTGATGGACGTTTGTATGCCTCAGAGGTCAATTCTGAAGGGAGTTGTTTTGCCTTCAAGTAGAACCTTTGATTTATCTGCCATTCTGGTGTATTTGAAGTTGGATTTGATAACTGGTATCTTGTATTTGGTTACAAATGGTTTGCTGACCATAGTGTGTTGTGTACCAGAGTCAAATAGAATTTTATGTATATGAGATTTGTAAGTGCATGGATAGACAAGAAGTTGTGAGAAATATTTAATTTTTATGTTCATAAAAATGGAGGATTGTGGGGCACATGGGATGTGAGCAGCAAATTTTGTGCCTTGGTACAGTTTCTTGTCAAGTTGGGGGAAACAGGGGCACTTAAGCCTGTTCCCCCTCCCCTTTTCCCCGCTCTTCTGTTTTGAGACCTTTGAGGTCAGAGAATGTGGGGTCAGATTCATAGTGGGTTGCTATTTCAGCATTATTTACTTTGGTGGTGTCCTCTTTCTTGGGACAGGAGCGGTTTGCACTTTGGCTGCAATTGCCATTGTTGCAGTTGGAGTTGCTGTTGCTATTATTGGTGTTTTGGCGTTTATTGCCATTAGAGTTTTCTCCGCCATTGCCGTTTGAGGAGCAATTGCCGTTGCGTGCAGCATATTCCATTTTTGCGTGTTTTTCTGCGTGCTTGGCTTCTGCAATGAGTGCAGGCATGGAGGTGTTGGCCTCTGGGCAGATGAAGGCAGCAAAAGAGGGTTTCATTCTGTTGATGAATTATGCTCTGGCATTTACATTATCAGCTTGTGCTGGGTTTTGGATTTTGCGGTGTATTTCCTTGAATTCATTGGCGTAAGCTGTGATAGTGGTCTTCTGAGGAAGATTGCTGAGCTGTATTGCAATGTCTTGGAGGGATTCAGTGACGCAGAAATTGTGTGTGATGTCTGCTTTGAACTCTTCTCAGTTGTCAAGCTGCTCGTCAGTTTGTGAGCCAACCCAGGTGGCAAACCAGTTAGCTGCGGCATTGTACAGGCGCTTGCTGGCTTCCTGGACCCATTTTTTGTGGGGGATGCAGCTGGCGCAGAGTTTTGTGGCTGAGTGATCTAGCCAGTTGATGATGTTTTCTTTGTTTTTACTAAATAACTTGTCAATATCAATGTATTTGGTGTTGGTAACTACACCTGTGATAGTTGGTTGTGTGTTTGTCTGTGGTTGAAGAGAGTGACTGTATTGAATTATCTTGGTGCATGCTTTGGGCATGAACAGTCCTTTGAATACGGTGCATCCACTAGGTATATCTTTGTCAATGTTGTGGGCGCAGAAATAAGTTTTCCAGGTCTCCTGGGATGTGGCCTGGTTGAGTACGTGAGCAAAGGTGGGCGGGTTTTGGTTAGTCATTTTCTCTTTCATGGGTGTGGTCAAAAACTGTAGCTGCTACCAGTGATAAGGAGCCCTTTTGGGGAAGCTTCAAATATAGAATTAGAAGAGAAGAGAATTATCTTTTATTGGATAATATTTTAGACTTATATAGATTGGGCTGTGGCAGAGATTAAGTTGGATTGAACCTAGGGGTTGGTCATGTGCGGGATGAGTTTGAGCCACTGGATACTTGGATTGTCATGTGATATTGCTTGGTTACCATTATTGGTATGTTGAACAGTATATTGAAAGGGCATCAAATTGGGCAATGGCTGGATATTAAGTAGGTTGGCGGTAGCCAGAATGCTTTTACATCCAGACCCTCAACAATATATTGAATAATTTTCACTGTTTCAAATCTAAGAGTTGAGTCCTCCCAAAAATTTACTCAATAAAAATCAAATATCCCTTGGTCTAATTTACTTTTACAAATGCATCCTGTAGTTGGATTGTTGCACTACATTCCCTACAATCTTATTCTAGGCTGGATCATTACTGGAAGATGGGGCCCTGCAGTTGGAACTTTGTTGTTGGCACCTCCCAATGTTAATTCAATGCCTGCCAATCTTGGAGTGGTCCCCCTGTCTTGGAAAATGAAAATTGTGCTTCATCTCAATGTCCATAATTTTATTCTGAAGATTCTCTGATGCTTTCATAGGCAATTTATCTTGGGCTACTTTGGTTAGGATTAATTATTTTACTTAATCCTAGTATCTCATTTGTAAATTTCACAAAACAGTATTTGAAGCTGTGTTTGTGGTTAATCATTAACTATATGTGGATTTGGGTGTTAATTCTCCACCACTTATAGACAGCTTCTTACTATCCTTTGATTTCTGTCACGGCAAGATGGCGCCCTTCAGGGATTAGCCTTTCTTTGAATGATAGCAATCTGGCTCCTTTACCAGGGCTTTGACTAGTTCAGTTGAATAAGTGTCTTGCTTTTGAGCTTCTATCACGTTGGGTTTGCTGGCAGCAATTTTCAAGTACATCAGTTGTATTCCTAGGCTGGCGGGGTCTAATAGTGTATGGGTGTTGCAGTCCTTGATTTCTGTAGAGGAGGTGATTAGGTCAGCTCTCCTGCTCAAGGTGTCTAATACCATGTTCACTTTTCCTGGCTTGTAGTCTATGGTCAATTTGTAGTCAGCCAGTTCTAGGGCCCATCTTGCTTGTTGTTGGTTAAGCTGGTGTGGTTTGAAAAAATAAACTAGGTTTTTGTGGTCCGTCAGAACCTTTACTGGATATTCAGCACCACATAGATATCTGCACCAATGCTTCAATGTCTTCATTATAGCTAGCATCTCTTTGTCATATATCAGGTAGTTCCCTTCTGCTGGAAGCATCTTCTTGGAGTAATATGCTACAGGATGTAGCATACTATCCCCTCCTTCCTGAAGAAGGACCCCACCCATCACAAAGTTGGACGTGTCTGTCTCAAGCACACAAGATTTAGATAGTTCAGGCATGGCAAGGACAGGGGCAGACGTGAAAGTCTTTTTCAGGGTCTCAAACGCAGAGGTGCATTCATCAGTCCAAACAAACTGGGCCTTATCTGAGTAGAGCCTGGTCAGTGGAAGCCCTATGGAGAAAAATCTTTTATGAAGTCTTGGCAGTAGTTTTCTAACCCCAGGAAGCTTCTGAAGTTCTTTTGGTACATAGGAGTAGGCCAGGAGGTTAAGGCATCCACCTTGTCCTGAGCCATTGCAAACCCTCCAGTCTTTACAACATATCCTAGGAATTCCACCTCAGGTTGAAAGAATTCAAACTTCTTAAGTTTTGCATGTAGGTTGGCTTGGGAGAGTTTGCTCAGGATTAGGTCCAAGTGATGTAGGTGTTCTTCATGGGTCTTACTATAGATGAGGATGTTGTTGAGGTAGGCCACGCAGAATTAGTCAAGGTATTTGCCCAGGACTGTATTAATCATGCGCTGGAAGGTGCTAGGGGCATTGCATAGTCCAAACGGCATCACCAGGTATTTTTAGATTCTATACCTGGTCTTGAATGCTGTTTTGTACTTGTTGACTTTCTTGATTTGGATTTAATTGAAAGAATCTCAGAGATTAATCTTGGAATACACCTGAGAGCCTGTCAAAACATCACACAAGTCATTGGCATTAGGGATAGGGTAGTGGTTCTTTATAGTTATGTTGTTCAGCTTCTGGTAGTTAACACACAGGTGCATGCTACCATCCTTCTTGCCCACAAACAGCATTGGCAACAAGCAAGGGCTCTTGGACACACAGATGAAGCCTTTTTTGGACATGCTCTCAATGTACACTTTCAGTGCCAACTTCTCTTTGTGATTGCAGCTATAAATGAGGCCATGCTAGGGTTTGGTGCCGGGTAAGAGGTCAATAGTGTGATCATACTTTGTGTGTTTGGGGAGGCAGGTTGCTGCTTCCTTGCTGAAGACATGGTTCCACTTCTCTAATGGAGCAGGTAGGACCCCCACACTGGGTTCCAATTTCAGGGTCAGGAGCGTGCTGGGGTTTCCTTTGGTTGGACCCAGTTGGAAAGGTGCTACATCACAAGAGTTGCCCCCCTTCAAGGCAACTGTTTGGTTACGGAAATTTGGGATGGTGCTGTGCCTTTGGGACCAGGGGTCTCCCATGATTAAGAGATGAGGGAGACTGTTCAGGATGATGGGTAGTGCTGGGTAGAAGTTCTGGCTAATTTTCAATGGCAACTCAGTTTCACACCTGAACCCAAGGTCATGGGAGCTATTCCCCATGATCATCTTGACGCCCTTGGTGGTAACTTTAGTCCTAGGTCCTTTGCAAGGGTGGCATCAATAAAGCTTCCTTCAGCCCCTGTATCAATAAATGCCTCAACATGTCAGGGATTCAACCTGTGGGGGGTTCCTGGGAACTCACAGGCGGACGGCCTGCAGGCCTAGCAGAAAGGGCCCACCACAAGATTGGTGCTAACTTTACAATATAAGATAATGATTTGCTCAGGAGGGCCCAAGGTCCGCTTGCTGGTACCATCAAATCTATCAAGCCAGTAAGAGTGATATACATTACTCCAAATATCTGGGTGGGTGTGGATTCATTGGCTGCAACAGATTCTTGCAGGAGGTTGGGCTGCAGGATAAGAGGTGAAGTCATTGGAACCAAATATGCAGGCAGGTAGCTGTACTTGTTGCAGAATAGCAGAGGAGGGGTGATGAATTTGATGCCCTCTCTGTAAACGGTGGTTGTCTCTCTAGTTCTATCCTCTGGGTTGTAGATTAGGGTTTTCTCTAGGGTGAACTCTGAATACGCTTGGTTGGGTGGGTATTCAGTGAAATGTACTGGGCCAAAGGAAGCTCCTGGTGGACAATAGAGTTTGGGTGGCTGGTCCGCAGTTTCTTGGGGTTGATGGGTGTGAGGTGCGGAACCGCGTGAGATAGACTGCAAATGAAATAGAACTAAAATTAAATATGGAATAACCTAGTTGAACCAACGGTTCATGTCAATTTATTGCAAGAATGGCAATGGGTAACTTCCTGGCAGTCCAGGGTATAAGTATGCCCATCTGCCATGGGTAAACTTTTAAAAAAAAATTTGGCCCAGGTGCTGCTGTCTACCAGGTTTTTCAAGTCCTTGGTGGCATCCTTTGCGGGAGTTAATTCATTAGCTGAATTGAACTGAGAATACTCAAATTTCCTTGTCAGGTTGTGGGATTGGTCATCTCTAGGTGTCCTATGTTCTATAGGAAGTTTCTTTGTTTCCCCTTCCGTGGTGGCCCAAGTTATTTTGGGATCTATGGCTTGGCCTGCCCACTGATTGGTTGGGTTAGCAGAAACCTTTAGCGTGGTGAGTGTCAATGTAGGTGGTTTTGGTTCATCAAGCTTTAGGGGATTTCCTGAAGTCAAATCCTGCTCTGGTTTGAGCCCAAAAATCTGCGGGCGGCCAGGCAGCTGGTCCTGCGGGCTGGAGGCCCACAGGGTATCAGGGTTCAAATCCTGTAGTAGAGGTGCTCCTATGAGCATGGTCAACAGGAGTTTGTCACTTGTGACACAATCACCTGGGATGTTGTGGGTGTTTTCACTTTGACTAGGATAAATTTATAAGACTGTATGAAGGTGTTTATTTGTGCTAGGGAAAACGTAGGGCCACTCTTTTTGGGGCAATTCATAGAGTTGTGGCTGGGTTTGTGGCAGTAGAAACACAACTCTTCACGGTAGTGACACTGTAGTTTCTCAGGGGGCATTCCTGGTCTGTTGGGTGTCTGGGCGCAGGTTGTGCGCTGAGTGGAGGTGGGGGCTCCTTCTTGGTTAAGGCTCAACCCTCTACACAAGAGGAGTAATTTGTCTAGGCCAAGTGTGAGAGGATGGTGCTTGAGGAGTTCTTTCAAGCCAGGGCAGGCTTCTTGGCGGTACAGGATGGCCAATAACTTGTCCTCAAGTTGGGTTCTAGCTTTCAGCTTAAGAAACTTGTTGGTGTAGGCTTGTAGGGTACAGGATCCTTGTCTAATGTCTAGTAAACTGATAAGGATGTGGTGGCGGGTATCTTGGTTGTTGCCAGTGGCCATCAGTTTGTTTTCAAATTGGGAGTAGTCCAGGCAGAACTTGACGTCCTCCGAGATGGCCTTTCCAAACCAGTCTAAGGCGTTGCCAGAGAGCATGGAAGCCACTCCCAGGACTTTCTCAGTGTTGTTGGAGTATGAGTTTGTGTTGGCTTGGAAATGGAGACGGAGGACTGACATAGCTCTTCAGGCTTTTTCTATGGTGAGCTTTCCCGTCTGTGGCATTTCCACCTTGGTTGTGTACTGGTTGACTATAACATTCTGGACTTGCAAATTTGGGGTCTTGATCTTCTCAACGCAAAGCAAGGCGTCCTTTGGTTCAGTGCTGTATTGGTGTCAAATTGCTAATGCAATTAGGTTGGTAACTAGCAAGTAGGCATAATAAACTGAAATCAATGAAAATAGCATACAAGATGCCCCAAGAGTTATCAACATCTTGGGGCTCAGGTTACTGTGGTTAAGATAGATTGCCATAATGTCAGGGAGCCAGCCTGTGGAGGGTTCCTGGAAACTTGCAGGCAGGGCCCACCACACAATTGGTGCCAACTTTACAATATAAGGTATCAATTTGCCCAGAAAGCCCAGGGTCTGCTTGCGGGTATCATTGAATCAATCAGGCTGATGAGAGTGATATACATCACTCCAAATACCTGGGTTGAAGTAGACTCACTGGCTGTAACGGATTCCTGCGGGTGGTTAGGCCACAGGATGAGAGATAGTGTCATTAGAACTAAATAGGCGGGCAAGTAGTTGTTCTTGTTGCAGAATAAAAGAGGAGGTATGATGACTTTAGTCCCTTCTCTGTAAATGATCTCTGTCTCTCTAGTTCTAGTTCTAGCCTCTGGGTCGTGGATCAAGATTTCCTCTAGCGTGAACTCTGAATATGCCAGGTTTGGGGGATATTCTGTGAAATGTACTGGGCCATAGGAAGCAATAGGGGACAATATAGTTTAGACAGCTGGTCCGTGATTTCTTTGGGTGAATAGGTAGGAGGCACAGAACTGCAGGAGTTGGTCTGCAAAGAAAATAGAACTAAAATCAAATATGGGATGACCTGGTTAAACCAAAGGTTCATGACACTTTATTGGAAGAATGGCAATGGGTAACTTCCTGGCAGCCCAGGGTATAAGTATACCCATCTGCCATGGAGAAACTTTTACAAATTCCTTTAGGCCAGGTGCTACTGTCTACTAGGTTTTTACAGCCCTTGGCAGTATCTATTGCAGGAGTTATTTCATTGGCTGTTTAAGACTGAGAAAGCTCAAATTTCCCTTTCAGGTTGCAGAATTTGTCATCTTTGGGTGGCCCACATTCCACGGGAAGTTTCTTTGCTTCCCCCGCCGCAGTGGCTCAAGTTATTTCAGGATCTCTGGCTTGGCCTGCGCTTTGATTGGTTGGGTTAAAAGGAAACTTTGGCGTGGGAGGTCTCAATGTAAGGAATTTCTGTTCATCAAGCTTAAGGAGATTCTCCAAAGTCAAATTACATTCTGGTTTGAGCCCAAAAATCTGCAGTGGGCCAGGCGGCTGGTCCTGCGGGCTGGCGGCCCACGGGGTATTGGGGTTTGAATCCTGTAGTTGAGGTTTTCCTATGAGTATAGCCAATAGAAGTTTGCCATTTGTGACAGCCAGTATTAAAATCATCCAATAGATCTATTTATACCCAAGAGACTTCATAAAAGAAATCTTGGGTGTCAAAACTTCAGGCTCAACCCGCCAGCAAGGTTCCAACCAAGCGGGTTTGTGACCCGCAATCCAATTATCCGGTCACCCAAAGCCAGACTAGGAAGCTAACTTGAATTACCAAATCCAACAACATGAACAGATGATGATCCTTCATGGTGGATACCTCAATTTTGTGCTTGACTCATTATCAGGATCAAGCCACCCCCTTCTTCCATCCAGCTGTGTGATCACCAATCTTGTTCCTTCTATCCTTGATTCACATGAACTATATAATCACTATCTCCCAATAAAGATTATTATCTAGTTTCTAAATATTTTTCCCTGTGTAACTCTGCTAAAACAGCACAGTTACGGCATTGGCAGCACAGGTAGGCTCTCTATCCTACCTTATCTTGAAAAATTCTGCCTGTTGCCCGCACACACCGCGGCCAACAAATCCTTGACAGAATCATGTCTGGCCTCCCGCCCAACTGGACTCTGTATACTCCTGGTACCAAGATACCTGATGGTTTTGTTCTCTACCAAAACACGGTGATCCTGCTACCCGCCTTCAACGCCATGTCTGCGCAAGGGTTCTTTCATGCTCTCTCCTTAATGCCACAACCAGCTGACAAAACCACCCTGCCCGCCTATGTAGCACAAAGGCTTTGCAGCGCCGCCTTGGAACCCTTTGCCGGGGCCAACAACGACAACGCTGACGCATGGATCCAGTCCACCAAGAGCAAGCTGGCTCAAATGGAATGCCCACAGCAATTCTGGATTGCAGAGATTTTCATTTGCCTGACCCATGACACTGGCACCTGGTGTGACAAGTGGCACAAAGAGCACACTGATAAGAACTGGGATACCTTTAAGCAGGACTTCCTGGTAGGTTTGTGCTTAAGGATACAGCGCTCATGATCATACGCCAAGTAAAGAACCTGACCCAGACAGACACCGTTAAAGAACTCACCCGCGCCTACAAGGAACTCTGTCTCTGTGCCCCATCTGACATGGCCTTTGACACCCCAGCTACACACCTCATGTACTACAACGCCCTCAAGTTGCACGTAATGGGGCATGTGAACCTGGACCAGGTAACTAACCTGAAAAGCCTGTATTGTAAAGTGGAAAAAGAAGAACAAACATCCAACGCTCTGCACAAGGCACAGACTGGAAAACGCAAAAGGCCCAAGGATTGCCATCCAAGCGGGCGCTCTACTCAACCACCTCCTGGAGGCAACAGAAACAATACCGACCACAAACCCACGGGTTTGAATGGGCATGGAAATGAAGTAATGGCCAGTCAAATTGCACTAATTTCCATGTCACCACCACCCAAGGCAACCAAGATGAGGGAAAAGCCTGGGGAGAGCACTAAGCAAGCCAAGCTCTCCCCACAAAACTCCTGACTTGTCTAACAATGAATACCAACCCGAGGATGTAGACCAATGCCCAATGATCCAAGTGCCCTCGGAAGACCCAGTACTATACACCATTGCCAGACATCCTAATAAATTGATGTCTTACCCTTTCTGCTTTTGCAGTTACACAGGCTTAGCACTCCTGGACTCAGGTGCAGATTGAACCTTAGTCAACAGTAGCTTTGTGGATAAATTCAAGCTGGCTACTAATCCTTTGCAGATTAAAAATGTGGTCCTAGCTGATGAACACCACATTGCTATGACAAAGGAAACTTCCCCCTTCTCTGTCATGCTTGAGAACCTTCACTCCACCATCCAAGGTCCTGTCATTGACTTCCCCAAGTTTGACATTGTACTGGGACTAGACTGGTTACAGAAAAACAACCCCCACGTGGACTGGGCGACCTCTGTGTTGACCATCAAGCGTGAAGGCGTCAACCACCAGATCTACCCTGACTCTGTGGATCAACTCCTATGTGACCATGTCTTTGTACGCATCACTGAGACCTTGGACAAGAAGGAAAATCTGAAGGCCATTGACTGGGACTCCTGTCAGTATGAGATCATACACTTCAAGGACCACCAGGATACCTTCACACCTCAGGACCGCAACATTATGGCCCGCCATCCAGAAATCTTTAAGAAAGTGTTACCTAGGCTTCCCCCTGAGAAACACATTCAACACTCTATCCAACTCAAGGGGGCTTTACCCAAGGCACACCCCATTTACAGGCTGACCCCAAACAAGGACAACGCCCTATGCGCCTATCTCAAGGAGGCACTAGAAAAAGGACTTATCCGCCCCTCACAGTCTCTCTTTGGGGCCGCCGTATTCTTTGTGGCTAAGAAGGACAGTACCTTACGCCTGGTCACAGACTACTGCGCCTTAAACAAAGTCACCATTAAGAACTTTTACCCACTGCCACTGATTGACAACCTTTTTGACGCCTTGGGAGGAGCCTCTGTCTTCTCCAAGATTGATCTAACTGCAGGCTACAATCAGATTTGTATCAAGGAGTAAGACATCCCCAAGACAGCCTTCTGCACTAAGTATGGTTCCTACAAATGTGTGGTACTCAACTTTGGCATGACCAATGCCCCGCCCACCTTTGTAACCTTCATAAACAAAGTGTTTGTGCCACACATAGGCAAACATGCCCTAGTGTACCTGGACAATATTATTGTCTACAGCCCCTCAGTGGAACAGCATCACAAAGACCTGGAAGAGGTCTTTGCAACCTTGGCACAACACAAACTGTTGGCCAAACCCTCCAAATGCCAGTTCTTCTGGGAGCAACTACCCTTCTTGGGACACATAGTCTCAAAAAATGGCATCAAACCCAACAGTCAAAAGATACAAGCCATCTGCAAGATGCCACCTCCCAAGGACAAGTCAGAACTACACACCTTCTTGGGAATGGTGGCCTATGTACAATGCTTCATACCCAACTGTGGCGTCTTGACCGCCCCCCTGTCTGCCATAACAGGCGCCAAGTCCAAGTTTGTATGGACCCCCAACATGATCTCTGTTTTAGATGTCTCAAAGAAAAGCTCACGACAGCTCCCATCTTACAATACCCCAAACAAGACAGGGAATACCAGATGGAAACCAACGCCTCAGATGCATCCATTGGGGGAGTACTACAAATTAAGAATAGTGATGGTGACTCCCTGCCTGTAGCCTATGAATTGCGCAAACTGACAGATGGCAAGTGCCAACACCCTATCCACAACAAGGAACTGCTGGCCATTGTACACTGCCTAGTCAAATGGCGCTGTCACCTAGAATGGCAGAAAGAATTCATAGTAATAACCAATCACAAGTTGCTCATCTATTTCAAGACGCAAGCAAATCTGTCACGCTGCCAAGCGCGGTGGATGAAAATATTAGAGAGATTTAACATGCTCATCCAATATAAGCCTGGAGCCAAACTTGCCATGGCAGACGCCCTGTCCTGCCTGTATGTCTGTGCTTTAAGAGAAGAGAATGGGTTCAACCCAGACTGGCCTCTCTTAGTGCTATGTACAAAAGACAAAGGATTCCCTGCAGGCACAACCAACATCACCAAAGAAACGGTCATCAAGAATTAACATCTCTTTGCTGACGTATACAAGACTCTTCACAGAAAAATGACAGATGGCACAACCATTCCCTACATTTTCACACATCAGCAAGTTGACACCATTCTTTGCTACCACAGAGATCTTGGACATACTAAGAGTCAAAATTTATATGAGTTCCTAAAGCATAAAGCCTGGTGGCCAACTTTACACTGCAATGTCCAGGAAGTGTTAGAACAGTGTGAGGTATGCAAAAAGTTTGCTAAAAGCAAAACCCCACCAAAGTCTGTACTCCCCATTTGGACCCAACTACTGTTCAAAGTATGGGCTCTTGACATTGTGAGCCCCATGCCAGAAAAGCACAACAACAAAAAATACATCATCACAGCCATTGACTTTGCAACAAGGTGGCCAGTAGCCCAAGCGGTGAAGGCACACCCCGGCAACGACGTCCGATAATTTATTGGCAAAGAAATAATCAGCAGGTTTGGAAAGCCAGAACTCCTGATAACCAATGGAGGCAAGGGATTGACCTCTGAAGACACCAATGTATACCTCACCAAGAATGGGGTCAAACACACTGTCACAACACCATACCACCCATAGGCCAATGGACACGTAGAGCGGCTTAATGGTAGCCTTGTGCAAGCCCTAGCTAAACTCACCGCTGGGAGACCTGAAGACTGGTATAAGCAGCTACCAACTGCATTACTTGTGTGCCAAACCCAAGTGAACAGATCCACTGGAAAAGGCCTGTTTGAACTGGTATATGGCACACAGCCAAATATCATTCAAGCATTGACAGGACCTAAGTTGGAAATTCCAAGTCAAGTCCCCTCTTGCTCAGATCCTTAAGTAGTAGAGGCCAACAGCAAGCAAACAACCAAAGAAAAGGAACACCTACAAAAGACATTTGTTCCCATCTGCAATAGACATGAAGTTGGGGCAAAGTTTGGGTCATGAATGTTGACAAGAGCAAACTACAACCCGAGAAAGTAGGGCCAGCAATCATTCTGAAGGTAAACAACAATAACACTTACCTCGTGCAAGGGCTTGGGAAACGCAGGCAAGACAAGACCTTACACCACAATTGCCTACAACTGTCAGGAAGCCAGTCATAGTTAGAGGTCTGGGCGGCTCAGGGTGAGGGGCGGTCAAGCCGGCGGGTAGGGCCCACCATAGAATGGGTGCTAACTTGATAATATAAGATAAAGATCAGCTGAGCAAGGACTAGGGTCCAGAGTTGGGGACCACGGAATTCATCAATCCTGTCAAAGTAATATAGAGTACTCCAAACAGTTGGGTAGAGGTGGTCTTGGCAGCGGCAGTGGGTTCTAAGGGGTGGTCTGGTCTTGGGGTTAATGGTGAAGTCATGGAAACAAAGTGCGCTGGCAGATAATTGTACTTGTCTTTGAACAATCTTGGTGGCCTTTCATATCACTTTTCTTTGTGTCCTATGTATTTGGTTTCTCTAGTCCTGGCCAAGAGGTTGGCAATGAGGATGGTTTTCAAGTTGTACTCTGAATAGGCTAGGTTGGGGGGTACTCGGTAAAGTGCACAGGTCCCAAGGAAGCTCTCAAGAGGCGGTATAATGCCGGGGGTGATTCAGCAGATTGGGCTCAGGAGGGGGCGATAGCCTGGTAGTCTACTTGACCAGAATTAAGATGAAAGATCACTAAGACTAGATAGGATAAGATTTGTTCAAACCAAAGGTTCATAAAACTTTATTATCAAAAATGACAATAGGGTCTTCACTGTACCGCCAGGGTTTTTATACCATGGGACTTTGCTTCTTTGATTTTTGCAGGGTTCAGGTTTGCAGACAAGGCACTGGCGGGGTGTGAGTCTTGGCTTGGGGTCTTGAGGGCGGCAGATCCAGGTTGTGCTTGTTCTGGAAAATTGGAAAGGTGATACTTTGTTTTGCTGCCACTGTTCACTATGTCACCTGAGTAGTCCAATTGCACTACCTCTGCTGGGCAGGAGACTGGCAGTTGCTGGTGGCCATTGGCAAGGTTAAAAATAGGTTTTGTCTTAACCTCCTTAAGGCAAGTTGCAACCTCTGCATAGGTTTGGGTCTTTGGTGGCTCAAGGTTAGCATCAATCCGATGACCATTTGGGAAATTGTCCTTGGGAGACTGGCGGGTCTCAGAGTAACTTGCTAACTCGGGTATGCAATTTAGCAAGTGGGCGGGTTCTTGTCCACTTTGTGTGACTTGAGTAGTCTTTGGAGGGTCCTCTGTAGTAGGCCGGCGGGTCGCGGAGTAATTTACTGGTTTGAGCCTGTGTCTTAACGGATTGGCGGGTCCTGGACTGGTCTCCTGGGAACCGGGGTTTAACTCTTGAGTTTTCAATACAAGTATTGAAATGTCATTCATGACAACGACCCTGCAAAGCAAGACAAAAACAACAAGAAACCGCCCTGCCTGCCACCAAACAACAACTGATTCAATACAGTGCCAGGCTCCTGACAATCTTCCTGACGACCTGCCCCCAGAGGAGGCTGACCTTCAGCCAGGGGGTGTCAAAACCGCAGGCTCAACCCGCCAGCAAGGTTCCAACCAAGTGGGTTTGTGACCCACAATCTGATTATCTGGTCACCCGAAGCCAGACTAGGAAGTCAACTCAAATTACAAAATCTAACAACATGAACAGATGATGATCCTTCACGGTAGATACCTCAATTTAGCGCTTGACTCATTATCAGGATCAAGCCACCCCCTTCTCTCATCCAGCCGTGTGATCACCAATCTTGTTCCTACTATCCTTGATTCACATGAACTATATAATCACTATCTCCCAATAAAGATTATTATCTAGTTTCTAAATATTTTTCCCAATGTAACTCTGCTAAAACAGCACAGTTACAACATGGGTAATCTCATGGTTAGGATTAAGGAAAGGTTTAAGTCAAGCTAAGAATGGACAATAATTCACTTGGGGTGATGTAGACTTTATTGATTGAAAAAATACTAAAATATAACTTTCCAGCTTTTTATAGCATGGTAGCAAGGTGACATAATGAAATAAATAAAGGGGATGAGAAAATTTGGGGATGAATCTGGAAAATTAGGCAGTTTGAAAATTCAAACTGGAGAAAATAATTACTTTCCTTATTATTGAATCTATTTTCAAATAGATTTGTGGAGAAATTCCTTATCTAAATTTCCCTAACTGACAGGCATGGCTTGGGTTGACTCTACAAAAGATGGGGACCAGGAGTTGGGTTAGACTGCAAGAGCAGCAGACAACGACACAGGGTTAAAACAACAAGAGTCCAAAACCTTGTCAACATCACCCAGAGAGCAAAAAGGACAGTTCAAAGTTGTTTTGGCTTTGTTTGATTAGCTATGATTGAATTTCAAAGGTAACAATTGGTTGAGCTCAATTTCAGTATTAACCTTGCTTTCTAGATGAGTGACTAAGTCTCAGGAGTGCGCGGGTTTGATCCCCATCCCTGAATCAATTTCAAACAGACTGTTATCCAAGGGTAATATAGAACATATACTATTAACTAATTCTTCATTTTTAGGAGCTTCAGATGAACAAAAAAACCATGACTATATAAATTTGGTAACTCATCATGATTGTTGACAGGAATTAAATGAATTGAATTCCTGACAGTGCAGCTATTAAAGTGAGACATAGCAGCAATTTCTCCCGCAGCCCAGGTGGTACCCCCAGCATCCTGGGGTTGTTTGGAAAAGATACCATAAAATTAAATACCTCTTTTTCAGGGGCACTCAGATATAAAAATCTGCACAGTGTTGCTTAAATGTGAACAGCATGGCTTTCAACCCCTTTCCTTTACAAAGAGGGGTATGCTGGCTTGCAAGGAAGCATGGGAATGGGTAAGAGTTGCCAACTGGGCCAAGAAGAGAGATAAAGGGATGGACAAAGTAAAGTGGGCAGACAAGAAGAATGGCACTGACCTCCAATTCGATTGATTTAATGACAGCTATTCCAAATAGGGGTAGACGGACAGGTTTGTTTGAGATGGGTTTGAAGTGAGCTGATAAAGGTTTGCTGGTTTAATTTTGTGCTTTGGGATACTGGTTGAAGATTTAGTTGATGTTTGGCTAATGATACCTTTACTAGGGCACGTCTACAGTAAGTAGAACTGAAGTTTTTGGTTAGGTTGAATAATTTGCCTTGGTATTAAGACGTTCAAAGATGTTATGATTAGCACTGTAGCGTGCTTGTGATGTGTAGGATAGTGTTTAAAGCAATGTCATAGATGTATGATGAATGAATGGTAATGTACGAAGCAGGAGTCATTTAATAAATGAAATGCTTCAATGAAGCTATTAGTAAAACAAAGCTCAATATTTGCTTCTTAAGGTCAAATGGTTTTCTTGAGGGGATCCTCAGAAACGACAGGGTTGGCCTTGGAAATGTTGGCTCTCGGAGGGGATAGGAGACGGAACTGGTTAATTAACATCATCACCAATGTGCCGAGATGGACACAGAAGTGGACTTTGCTGTAGAGATAAAACGAATCTTTGAAGTTCAGCAACACAAATGGGATAACCACATAATTCAAGCACATGGCAGTAACCAACCAACCTACAATATCATACAGCCGCTTGAGAGCAGGGGAGCCAGCAGCAACAATCCAGGGGCGAAGGCAGCGGCGCAGGAAGCGAGCCTGCTCATTCACAATGCCACC
Source organism: Entomophthora muscae (assembly GCA_014839935.2). Taxonomy (NCBI): domain Eukaryota; kingdom Fungi; phylum Entomophthoromycota; class Entomophthoromycetes; order Entomophthorales; family Entomophthoraceae; genus Entomophthora; species Entomophthora muscae. Next base: position 171,367 of record QTSX02001477.1, read on the forward strand.
GAATAGGAAAGTCATGTAATAGCCAGGATAGAAGCCATGCCAGAAGGCAGATGTGGCAAAGGTGGCGATTTGGGCACCAAAGGTGGACTTGCTGCCGACAGGGGCGATACGAAGGTAGACGTAGTTGCGGAGCCATAGGTTGGTACCAATGTTCCAGTTCTCCATCACCATACGGAAATTCTCTGCCAACTCTACTTTAAGGATATTGACATTGGTAACGGCGCCCCAGAGGTGTCGGCCTTGCTTATCCTTTCCACAGTAGCCTAAGCCACTGAGAACACAGGCACCTTCTGCCAGGAGCCAGGCAAAGTAGTACTTGAAACGCTCAGCTGTACAGGCAACATAAATCCAGAACAAACGAGCAAAGAAGGATTGATGGGCAAATCCCGGAGTGACAAGGGTTGGAAGGGCTACCTTTTGATATACAAAGATCGGAATCACTGCACATATCAGCCCAGTAAGCATGCATTTGATGGCCGGGATGATAGTGGAAGGAACGTCAATCTCGCCCGTCTTGGCGTTCCGGAAGGGATCCGAACGAACAAAGCGGATGTAATCGGTATATTCAAAGGCCGGCCCAACAAAGAAGCCCCCGGAATAGAGGATGTATCCCAAAAACTCAATGAAGGAAGGAAGTTTGGTGATGCGACGAGAAAGCTGATAAGGACTTAGCTGGATCTCGGGAACCTGGCCATCATACACGTTAAATGCGAACATGGTCAGTTTGATTGTCCAGACCATTTGTGGACCCGAGAAATCCATCTTTGTATCACCGTAGTGGTAAATTTGACGGTACAGATGGGTATAGGCCATGTGCCCCATTGCCCAGACGAAGATCAACTTGGGGCCTAGACTCCCTTTAACTTTAGATAGAATGCCATAGGTGACTAGGCAGGACAAGGCCAGATGGCAAAAGCCCTGAAATTGGTCATGGACAAAGAGGAAGAGGAAAAGTGTACAGACGATGGAGAACACATGCTTTAAAAAGTGGCTATTTTGGGGGATGGCCTTGATATAAAACAAGCTGGTGGGGTAGGTTAAAAAGATACAAGCAACATATCTAAGCTGGTCAACAGGGACTCCTAGCCCGGATGAAAGCTCCTGGAAAAAATCTTGGAACATTGAGCTTCCTAAAACGATATAAGTATAGTTGACAGAAAGGAAAGATGTGAAGATTATAATTGTAGTTGGTAGGCTTTGTAAGGCAACACTTACCTTTCAACTGAGATTGGATTAAAGAAGATGTTGATGGGATCCAGGGGTAGATACGTTGTGAGTAGTTTAAGTATCACAAAGCTGACATGTATACCCAATAATCCCAAAGTGAACTGATGGAACATCAACCTCAGATTTTGTGGACCCAGTCTCAGGGAGAATCGGACCTCGGACCAGCAACTCCGAATTTAAGGACGGCTACAAAATTATATTCCCACACTTGTTGCTCACTCTAGTTACAATTACATTAGCATTTATATTCGGGACTGAATTATGGGCTATAAATATACAGAGGACTTTTGTAATCAATACACTGCTGACTAAATCATGTATAAAACCAATCACACTGTTTACTGATAAGATTCGTCTCCGAAATCAACCCTCATGCGCCAATTGTATATAAAGAATGGGATTAATTCCCACTCAAGCATTTGTCAATCAATATTTAATTGTTTATTTTAGATTAAACATTGTAGTCTCGATCTATTTAAAATATTTATTAAACCTATTGTAAATCGGATTTTAAACTGATTGCAGTCCCCATTCAGATGCACTATCTGATAAAAAATAATCATATCGCTATAATGTCATTAAGTATTAAATTGTCTTATATTCATTAAATGCTTATATCTATCAAACAAGTATTATTTGACAGTGCTTGCGTGGGAAATGAACCCATTCTTTTAGGTTAAATTGGTTGCTTTGAAACCGAATTCAAAACTTCAGAGACAATTTTTTTTGGGAAGTAGGCGATTTCTGCATCATCCATGAACAGTTTCAGGTCAAAATGACAACCTGAATCTTAATTGGAAATGACATACTTTGCATGGCCTGGACTAGGGCTGCGGCGTCCCACACCGGACAAAGATCTTCTTTTTTCCGGCATTCTGGAAGATCGGATTTAAAATTAGTTTGAAATAGAAAATATATTACCTTCCACATTTTCAGAAACTTCGGACAGAATCCGGGTTTTGTCCGGGGGTGGGACGACGCAGCCCTAACCTGGACCCAATGGTTGCTGTTGATTTGTTCTTTTTAATAGAGTTCCCCATCTTCACCATATCGACTATAAATGCTAAATTAAAGCTTCAATTATAGAGTTCTACTATTTGTATAGATGGAGGTTCGGACTTAATCCGCCATTGTCTGATAAGAGGAGGTAATTCAGTCAATCGTTCCCAGGGGCTTCGTTTAATTCTATTTGCTCTACTGATTAGCATCTTTCGGATCGAATCTTCCGATACCCGGGCTTCACATCCGAGGCATGGGGACTCCTTGATCCAGAGGGGCTCAGATCTTCATCAACCCAATAGTTAATTGAAAAGGCTAGGTGGCACTGATTAAAACCAACTCTTCTCCACAAGCTTACCCCGTGGGAGCTAATATATAGCCAACTTAAATCTCGCATACATTAAATTATGTAAATAAACTGCATATTAAATAATGCATTTACAATTAACTGCTGGATTTTCAGGGAGCAGCTTAACTGGTATCAGATACTTGTATCAGATACTGTTCAATAACAGCAAAATAAATATGCTCACATGACAAGTTCCCAATGACTAATTATCACACCCACTTACTACCCCCTGATTTAATCGCATCTTTTAGTTTAGCATTTATATTCAATGTGGTGAAAATAATGAGCTTAACTGAAATCAAATGGTTTATCTTGGTTACCAGATTACACAGCTCTGATAAGATAGCTATTCCTAAACATCCAACGAAATCCTGTCCAAGTAAGAGTAAAGTATGGTTCTTTAGTAGCAACCACTCGACCCAAATCGAACCCCCTGGTTTAGACTGGTAATTTATACAAAAACACCACCCAATATTTTCATAGCTGCACCAAACAACCCCTTGCCACAACTGCACACTTGGCTAGTCATCTAACCCACCCAATGCCAAGAGTTAGAAGCGAAATAAATCCAGCCAATACCAGGGAAGCCTCAAGCTGACTATTCTATAAACATCTCCTGACCATCCACAACCATTAAACTATGCCTTAAAAGGTAAGCTACATTATCAACCCCACCATTCACTACTGAATTACTCTGTATCCATCCCACACCTTATACAAGCCACTTTATCTCACAGCAAGCAGACGGCACATACTAATTACCCCACGCAATAGAATTATACAACCCCACCAACGGCACATTAGCTGACTTCTGATACTAGGATCAGCCTTAAAAGGCAATGTTACCAAGCATCCTCATGTTTGGGAGTGGATTTCTTACCTTGTGGAACTGGGCTCCAAAATACAGCCCTAAAAATAAAGCTCTGGTATAGAAGCTGACTACAGGGAGATATCCTCAAGTATACTATCAACCAAGGGAATCCATCAGCACAGATACTAGATCCCTATCAATCTGTCAAGACTTGACAAAGGCATACAGAAGCGGTGCACTGAAATGAAAAACTTCACAAGAGTAAAAACTATGACCAATCAGATCCCAAGTGTCCAACACTAGCCAAGCAGCACTTTAGTTAACTTATTGGTGCAAAATTGTCCAAATCAGCATATAGATGGTATGAACCCCAAGTGTACCATTTACTTAGATCCATGCAAAATTTAAACTGATATACCCCAGATAATATATATTTCAACATGCAACCCAGCCCAAAGATCGTTAACAAACTTGAGATATCCTTTAGAGATAAATACCAATGTTTATCCTATCCCAACAAAAAATATTCCCCAAAATTAACAGCAAGCAAGTGTACATGATGTCAAACTTATGAACCCCTTCTAGGCCATACCAACAAAGTTCCTCCATGTGCAGATGATAAGCAAATACCAGCAGCAACAATGAAGGAACCACCCTACAGACCCAGATCCCAACTTGTTCAACTGAATAAAGCAGAATTATTGTCACAGTCCATACTAGAGTCCGATTGGACTCCCACAAGGGAGGCAGGCCGGGCCTGAAAGACCATGTACATAATAGGTGCAGTTCATACCAGGCAGTTAACTGCAGTAGCTAGGGGGTGCCAACTCCCAGTATGGGGCACAACTTGGTCAGCCAGACCCAATACTGTGATCTAGACAAACCCTGACTTACTGAAGTCCTGGGCAGGAGGTGCATTGGGTAGAGGAAGAGCAGCAGAAATCTCTTTCATAGCAGGCAGAAAATCTAGGTGATGAGGGTGGAAATACTCCAGGTCAAGGGTGTGGGGTGGTTTGGCAAGGACAACAGGAGTATGGCCAGGTGAATATGGGTATGCAAGCTTGTATTGAGTAGTGGATTCCCAAATAGATGCAAAGAGAATAATTAAATTTGAGCAAAAATAGACAATTCCTGCAATAAGATAATGATTTCTGGGCATAAACTCATTTTATTAAGATGTCAACAGTAAGGAGGGCTTTTTCTCTTTACTACTTATACTTACTGGTAATTTAGTAGCCTTTTGTGCCATCAGAGAACTGATGGCATCAATTTTAGTTGAACTTACAATTTTTAATAAAATTTGTGTACTTGGGCCAGGAGGTGGTTGCTCATTGGTTGGTATAACACAGACCTTTCTTGAAGAGCAGCATGCTAATATGTCACAGTTATTTATAGATCCTGCAAGCAATCAAGTGCCTTATTGCGCAATTGAACGATTGTGCTCCCAATGTATCATTTCTTGATAGTTGAGAGGCCCAAATTTGATAATAAAATCAAAGCCAGGGATTCAAGGCTTGTGTGCCTCTCAAATTCTGGGCCATTTGTTAGTTGGAAGGGGGTTTTCTTTCTCTGGGAGATACTTGGTAAAGGTTTTCAAGCTATGGGGTTTTTTACCTCTAGGAAGGCCAGCTGATTGTCCAGGGCATTCTGGGCACCGGCAATTATTATCTATAGAGCTCCAAACCTAACCAGAAAAACACAATAAGTGATTGAATATAGCTCTGCTAATAAAAAAACTGATTTGGCCAGCCTATCTAATATGTACCCTTGAATATTGTAAACGCTCACTGTCTAGCATCCTAGTAAGAACTGTGAAGTTTTTTTCAATACAACTACAACCCTTGCTAGTGTTGAGTATATGCTTCTTGGAAGTATATGAAACAAAATAAAGGGAGAGATTAATAAGAGAACAATACTTTATTTGATATGAGTTTAGAGTATTATATAGTATCATGAGAAGCCATATGCCATCCATGTATGTGTCAGGGAATTTTTTCCTGACTCCATCAATTATGTGGGAATCTCTTTCCAAAATAGAAATGTAAAGGAAACCAGCAACCAAGAGTTAGACCCCAATGTTTACTCTGGAGTTGAACACAACAGGAATTGAACCCAGAACCCTAGGACAAGAAAAACATTAGTCTAAACTCTAATAGTTTATATACATTACCTATTTATTCTAAACCGACTCAATTGATTTTCACTTTCAAACTTCAAAACAACTTCAAAAAGATTAGTAGGTTAAAAGACAACGTCACTTACTGCTGTACTTCTGATTGGCTACATAAACTATGCTTGACATCCTGGGACCTGCTTAACCTACCTTTTTTTCCAGCTCTGTTCTTAATTGTCAATGATTTTCTGCAATCAACCTGCTTAATTATGATCAGCCTGATAGCTTATTCCTGGTACCTCTATCTTCAATATTTTGCAATCTATTTTATTAAGTTCCAGCTTGATCTGCATATGAACAAGGTATTATTTCTGATATTAAGTTTCATGTAAATACCTCTTATCCCTTCATAGCCACTTAAATGTTCCAGCCTCCATTTTGAGGGTATTTAAGTGAGCCATCTTTATCATGTCTACTTGTTCCAACAATAAAGATATTTCTTCCTATTCCAAGTTTGTCCATACTTATTTCTGCACCCCTTGTTTGAAACCATGAAAGGAATTTCATTCCTGCTCTGGTTTCTAGTTCTTTTCTTTCCTTGGTACTGGCTTTTGAAGATCCAACTCCCATCACAGATTGGCACAATTCTTCCCCTAACAACTCTCATCAGAAGGAGTTTCTATCAAATGGTTGGTTAAAGTATCCCTCAGGTCACTGGGGACAGAAATTCCAGTACACCCGGTTCACACCTCCACCTCCTCCCACTGAGCCTTCCTTGGTGAGACAAAAACACCTCTTTTTACCTGTTATCCTATCTGGTGAGTTACTACTTGCTGGGTAGATTCAGCTCAATGATGGGTTGTTTCACATTTCTAGGACACTTTGGTCACCTGGCAATAGTCACAGTTCCTATTGGTTTGGTTATTGCAGGGCTCAACTTAGGGGCCTTGGCTCATCAGATTGAGAACTTGTTCCCTCTCAAGTGGGTCCCTGACAGTACGCCATGATAGTCATGAGGCTTTTCCAGGTAATGTTCTGCTTAGGTCTCAAAATTTCTAATCCTGTATTAGATAAGCATTTGATAAGAGTGCCGCCAATTTAATAATCAGTCAGGGAATTACTTTCCTGAGAGAAATTAATTGAAGATGTTGCAACATCTTCCCCTGGGATGCTGGAAGGCAAAGCCTTAGATATTTTCTTGAGAGTGTTTGTCATGAATGACATTTCAATACTTGTATTAAAAACCGGGGAATTGAACCCCAGGCCTCAAGAAAAGCCTTGTGTTGACCAGGGTGGACAGGAGCCTGTCAGAATGCCAGTTGGGCCAAACCCTGGCCCCCAGAGATGCCTTTTTTTCAACCAGGAGGAACAGTAACATGTCAGCCTGTCAAGTGTTGATACTGGAAGTTTAATATCAACATTGGAAACCCTGGAATCACACCCTGACACCCCAAAGGCTAATTGAGTCACCCAGAATGAACAGGGACCTACCAACTTGCTGAGTTGCAAACCTGAGTTGTTGAATTATTACAAGACCCTCCAGAATATTAAAGATGATTCCCCAAATGATCATCATATTGATGTTAACCTTGTGCCACCAATGACCCAGACTTATGCAGAAGTTGTAGCTTGCCTAAAGAAGATTAAAAAAGGCTTCTTGTCAGTCCCACCAATGATCACCAGCTAATGTCAGTCTCCAGTCCAGAATAGGTAATACAATTTGACTGCTCAGGTGATGTGATGAACAGTAGCAGTGGAACAAAGCTTCACCACTTCTGTTCATCAGAGCAAGCACAACTAGGATCTGCCACCCTCAAAACCAGAAGCCAAGGTTCATGTCTTGCCAGTGAACTGCCCATGGGCCTGAAGTCCGCAAAAAGCAAAGAAGCAAAACCACATGGTATAAGAAGCCCAGTGGTATGAGGATAGCCACATTGTCATTTTTGATAATAAAGTTTTATGAACCTTTGGTTTGGACAAATCCTATCTTATATAGTCTTAGTGATCTTTCATTTTAACTCTGGCCAAGTAGACAATCAGGCAGCCACCCCTGCCAGAGACCAACCTGCCAACCCACCTCAGGCACTATACTGCCCCCTGGAGCCCCCTTTGGACCTGTGCATTTTACCAAATACCTGCCTAACCCCGCCTACTCAGAGTATAGCTTGGAGACCATCCTCATTTTCAATCCCTTGGCAAGGACTAGATAGACCAAATACATAGGACACAAAGGAAAGTGATACAAGGTACCACCCTTATTGTTCAAAGACAAGTACAATTATCTGCCAGCATACTTTTTCCCCATGACTCCGCCCTTAACTCTGCAACCCAACCGCCTAATGAAACCTCCTACTACCACCAAGACCACATCCACTCAACTGTTTAGAGTACTCTCCATTACTTTTACAGAAATTATAGACTTTATGGTGCCCAACTCAGGGCCCTGGGCCTTGCTTGGGCAATCCATATCCTATATTATCAAGTTAGCACCCATCCTATGGTGGGAATTCCCCACTGGCCCAGCGGTATACTGTCCTGAGTCATCTAATGTCTCTATCTATTCCTGGCTTCCTGACAGTTTTGGGGATTTGGGCTTGATATTAATCCAGTTTTGCGTTAGGGCTAAGTAGTTGTAAAGTTACGCCTCCCCCTTTGGCCTCCACTTCAATTCATGCCAAATGCTTGGGAATTTCTACCAAATTATGTTTGAATATTTACCTAAAAGGTAACCAAAAAAGCCCAAGAAAAGCCATCAATTTAATACTTTGGAATTATTCATAAGATGCCTCCACCTAACCCACCCAAGAGACACCTCTGGTTAAATATCATGTGCAAGAGCAGCTGGGAGCAGTGGTAATTGCATCCAAAGCATATTCCTGATGTTAGTTGGGTTAGTTTTCCTTTTTGACTATGTCTGTTCAAAATTTGTCAAGATCTTCCTGCCTCAAGAAATTCATTTGTATCCGCTCATATCATTGGTCAATTGGTTTGTGACATCTGATCTACCACCCCAATCCCATTCCATCCCTTAAATGAATGCAAGAGTTGTAAAAGACCTTGCTTCATCATTCTCTAATATAATAAAGTTCAAAATTTGTTAGTAATTTTTATCATTTGGTTTTATCTGTTGCTTCACTGTGCTCAGTAGACTCCTTGCCCCCCTTTGACCACCCAGGAGTTGTTGGTAACAACCTTTTGGTTGTTGCTGAAACTGCAATTTTATTGGAGTTGAGAGCTTGGTTTTATTTCCTCTTCACCTGCTCCCCAATTCTCACAGTAGTTGTGAGTTGTTCTGTGAAGCACTTGCTTTGCATAGGTGGAGTTGGTCATGGTGTGTGTGTTTTAACTAAGTAGGGGTGCCAATTCCTTTGATGAGGTAGGTGCTATTAGGGTTGACCTCCATGACAATTCCTGGCTCTCTCAAATCTGGCTCTAACCTGTGCAATTGTGGTTGACAACCCAAACCTTGTCTCTGGCTTGAAGCCATTCCTACAAGGTGGAGTTGTTTCTCTCTCAACTCTCCCCTTTTCTTTGAATCCTTGGTCTTTTCTGGCCTGTTGCACGTCAGGATCACTGCCAGTTGGTACTTTCTTAGGTAAGGGTCATTAATGTCCCAACTTAGTACTGGCAATGGCAGGTTTATACCCTTAGACAAGTTCATAGGGCTTTCGCCTATATCTTGATTGACTCAACTTGGACATACTATTAGCAGTGTTGGGAGCATGCCAGCCTGGGGTGGCAGGTTGTGTGACGGATATCACTGGATAATATGAAGCTGTTTCTAAGTGATGGGGAATTACCACCCAAATCCACATAGAATTGATTATTAACCACCAACACGGCTTCAGATTTTTTTTTGAAATTTCCAATTGTAACTCCAGGATTAAGTAGAACAATTAGTCCTAACCAAAGTAATCCAAGATAAATGACCTGGGAAAGCATCAATGCATCTTTAGCGTAAAATTCTGGGCATTGGGAAGTGACACAATTTTCAGTTTCAGGAATGGGGGGGGAGCTACAAAATTGGCTGGCATGAAATTGATATTTGGCGGCACCAACAACAAAGTTCCAGCCAAAGGACCCCATTTTCCTGAAATGATTTGGTTCAGAATCAGATTGTACGGAATTACCCCAACAACCTGATCACAGGATGCATTTTAAAATTTAAAATTAGAACTTGGGATAATTGATTTTTATTGAGTAAATTTAGGAGGGCTCAACTCTTAAAGTTGAAACAGGGAAAATTATTCAATATATATCAGAAAAATTAACTAAGCAATACCACCTGAGTCTTGACCTCCTATTCCTTCCACATTGTTAAGTAAGTATCTAGTCCAGGTTGCAAAGAACCCCTGCATGGCCAGTTTCTGACAATCATGCTGATTAACAAGCTTATATCAGGTGACCCTCATATTATGTCAATTCATCAACGTCAGTTTGAAAAGTGGAGCTGGTTTCAGCTGGAAGACTGGAGCAGCTATGACCAATTTTTGATCAGCTGTTTGGTTTAAATCTGTTAACTCGGTCAATTTTGATACCGGTTTTCTGGCCTTCCAAGCCTTCTTACTTGGACAGACAATACCTGGCATTATGGAACCTACCGTGACAGGTTGTGGGCATATAATTTATCGAGCGTCTCTACAGGGGGACCATTCAACCTTTATACTTGCCTGAATGCTTGTGGGTGATTTGGGCTAGCAACTGTGTGGTTTATCCTATCTTTAGCCAGGTAGATCAAGTATTCATGGCAGTGAGCTCTGTCCTGCCATCTGTAATCAGAAGTTCAGGTTTTCTGAACTTGGCTATAATCTCTTTGCCAATAGACTGCCTCATATCATTTCCTTTCCCTTTTTCTGTGGTTTGTGTCACAGGCCACCTAGTTGCATAGCTGATGTTTGTGATGATATACATTTTCCTTAGCTATATCAGGCATGGTACTCACAATGTCTAGTGTCAGGGCCCAGAGGGTCTTGACTGGTTTCCATCTGACTGAACTTAATATTTAAATCAAACTAAATTAAAACTTTATTTCAAGGCTAACTTAGAATGATCACCAGGGAATCATTGCGACCAATACCTTTATATACCATTTTATTAGATTCTTTAGAATCTTCCTAAATCTTCTAGTCAGTCTTAGGGACTCTGCTGGTGGCATCAGTCTGGGGTTTTGGGGCATCTTCTGAACAGCATGACTCATGTTTCTTTGCAAAATCCCGCACATCGGGCTTTGCATCCGTGTTTTGTCTAAAAATAGCACAGATTGACTTTCCTGGTGTTTGGCTTCAAAATGCGTGTTTGGACGTCCAAATCTGTTCAGTGGTTGCTGAGTTATGCTTGAATTAAGATTCACATCAATTCTTGTGCCTTGGTCGCATATTTTTTTCACTTCACACTGGTTAGGAAGTTTAGCTGGCAGCCAAACTTTAAAAAGCCATAACTCATTGTCTAGAGCAGCTAAGAGAGTCATCAAACTAGCATTAGTATTGTGGAGAGCAGTAGAGTTTTCCCAAGGCATTTCTGTAACATAAAATGTGTCAGGGCGTTTCCTGACATTATCCCCTTCTATAGTCAACTTACTCCAAGTTGACTCTAACAAATCTGCTTCTTGACATCTAGAACTGAGGCTGGATTTTTCTTTATAAGAGACAACAGCAGGATCTTCATGGTTGCATTTAGCATCATCAAGAAAGATGGAAAGAAATATTTTATACTGGCTTATAATCAGGATAGAAGCTCTTATAAAGCAAGAGTTATGGTGTTTTTGAGAGTTACTTCCAGTATAAGGTGTCCCAGATGTTATGTTTGAGGACTTGGGTACTTCTGGCTCTAACAAATACCATTTTTTACTTTTGGAAGGCTTGGGTTTCTGAAACTTGGGACTCTTCTGGTAGGTTCTTCTGGGCTTTGTACAATCATGGGCGCCATTTTCAAGAAATTCTCTTTTTAGACGTTCTTGGTTGACTTGAAAATCAAAATTTGGCAGAATTGGTAAAATTTTGAGATAGTTTGCAGTATGCACACTATCTCCATCCCCTTAAAAGATCTTCCCATTCAATAACACAGAGCAAGTATGGAGAAAAAAATTTGGGAGTGGCTTAGAATCACTAAGTTGGAAATCCTTAGAGTGACTTTCTTTGAAGACATTCTCTAGTGGCTCAGGATGAAGGTTAATAGTTTTAGGTCTAAATTTGGCTAGCTTCTGGTCTCTATCAGGGGCTTTAGGCTCAACTGCACTGGAAAACTCTTGATATGTGTTGGTTTCTTTTCCACTTTCTACTAGTCTCTCAAGGCTGGCTTTCTGGGGTTTGTATTCTTGGGATTGGTCTATTCCAGAGAGTCTAGCTCTACTACTGAAAGCTCTTGGTCTGGATTTGATTGCATCAGAGAACTCTTGATGTTTTTCTTTACTCTTTCTACACCCAACTGGTCTCTTAAGGCTTGCTTTATTGGACTTGTGCTCTTGAGGTTGGTGTTTTTCTGATGTTCTGGATCTACTACCAGAATCACTAGGTCTGTTCTTGGTCTTGGTTTCTACTGAGATCTTGTCAGGATGGTGTGGACTTGTATGCTCATCATCAACATCATCAAAGTTAATATTGTTTTTGTGCTCTTTAAATGCTGGCAGAATTATTGTGTAGCCTTTGTGGTGGCTAATTCCTAGAGTATCAGGATGAGGCTGAATGGTACTAACTGATGTGGCCATGACTGAGTATGAGTATTCTTTTTTCTTGTTATCTGGTGTGCTATCAGGTCTTAATTTGAACTAGGATCAACTGATTTGACAGAAGCAAGTTTGATATTCTGCTTTCCTCTTTCTTGGGATTCTATTTCTGAGAACAAATAGTTTATTTAGCAGCTATCATCTAGTGGCAACCCTTGGCTCATTCTGAGTTCAGCTGCCTTCATAGCTTTCTTTATAGCATCACTCTTCAACTTGTATATGGACTTAGGCTTGGTAACAAGATGGCTAGGCAGGCTTGGAAGGTGCTTTTGCTTAGTTGGAGTCATCTCAGAGTTTTTTACTGTTGACACTGCACCTAGGTATATATGTTGGTTGGGAATACATGTGTAATAGTATTGCTTGACAAGAGTACTAGACACATCTTGCTCTTCAGTCTTCAGATATGGAACTTGGGAAGCAACTTGGAGTTCACTTAACAGGAAAGGCTCAAAGGGAGAAGGTCTGGTAGTCACATTGGAAGAACAACTGGATAATGGTTTCAGCAGGCTTCTGGAGTAACAGGCAGATGGGGATGTCTTAAGCATAAACATACTTGAGGGTTCCAGTCCAGGTTCAATATGGGCTTGGGCTTCACATTCTGGTCTAGTCTGGCATATATCTGGTATTGTCTGGACATTATACTGATAAACATAGTAAGCTGATATCATTAAGATAAACATACAAGATGCCCCCATTATAAGATAATAATAGGGGCCCAGGGTTACTTGAGTTTTGGATAACATCTGGTTCACATCAGGAAAGCTGGCCTTTTCATACAGGTATGACCATTCTTTAAGGCCATGGTTTTGTTAATACTGATAGGTAATAATGCACACAATATAGTGCTGGTTTCCTAGTACAGTGTGGAAGGAATTGTTGGTTGGTTGAGGGTTGGCAGTACTGGCGGTGTACCACTGGGTCAACTGAACAGCAAGGAAGAGAAACAGCACCAGAAGGGTTTGAATGAGTAGGTAGGTGAGGACTTCTTCATTGCTGAGGGGTATGGTGATTATAATGTCAGGGCCCAGAGGGTCTTGACTGGTTTCCATCTGACTGAACTTAATATTTAAATCAAACTAAATTAAAACTTTATTTCAAGGCTAACTTAGAATGATCACCAGGGGATCATTGTGACAAATACCTTTATATACCATTCCATTAGATTCTTTAGAATCTTCCTAAATCTTCTAGTCAGTCTTAGGGACTCTGCTGGTGGCATCAGTCTGGGGTTTTGGGGCATCTTCTGAACAGCATGACTCATGTTTCTTTGCAAAATCCCGCACATCGGGCTTTGCATCCGTGTTTTGTCTAAAAATAGCACAGATTGACTTTCCTGGTGTTTGGCTTCAAAATGCGTGTTTGGACGTCCAAATCTGTTCAGTGGTTGCTGAGTTATGCTCGAATTAAGATTTGCATCAATTCTTGTGCCTTGGTCGCATATTTTTGTCACTTCACACTGGTTAGGAAGTTTAGCTGGCGGCCAAACTTTAAAAAGCCATAACTCATTGTCTAGAGCAGCTAAGAGAGTCATCAAACTAGAATTAGGATTATGGAGAGCAGTAGAGTTTTCCCAAGGCATTTCTGTAACATAAAATGTGTCAGGGCGTTTCCTGACATCTAGTGCCTGCACCTTGAATGGCTGGGTAATTTTCAGGGAGCTAAGTATGTGTAGAGACATCAGATGACACAGGCCAAGGAATTTCCGGGCCAGTGGGGAGAGCCCATCATAATCTAGGTGCTAACTTGATAATTTAAGATAGCAATATCCCAAACAAGGACCAGGGACCAGAGTTTGGCACCATTGAGCCCACCAAGCCTGTGAGAATAATTTAGAGCACTCTAAACCGCTAGATAAACATGATGTCAGCAGCTACAGTTGATTCTGATGGGCAGTTAGATTGTGGGTTCATTGCTACAAGATAAGCAGACAGATAGTTGTACCTGTCACAGAAAAACCTGGCAGTCTCACATACCATCTTTCTTTTCAACTGATGGGTCTGGTGACTCTGGTTCTTGCCAAGGATTTGTGTGGAGTTCCAGCTCATTGGTCATAATGTCACGTCCTGGGTCAAAGCCAGGTGTCATCTGGAGGGAGTTGTCATTATCCAGATGGGGAAACTTCTTGGATTAGGGCTTTTACCTGGTCTGCATTGCTGCAAACTCCTTGAGTATCTTTCCTATGACAAAGCAAACATTACCTCCATAAAACTTGACCTCAGTTGGAGTAAGACTATCCTGGAACTGATGCCAGTCTTTGAACAGTCTCTTGAACTTATCTTCTATAAGCTCCTTGCCTCTGGTGGTCATCTCTAGGTGTTTGGATCATCTTTTCTATTCAGTGTCTGATTTCTTGCTTGTTGCAAACCTTCAGCAGCTCTGGCAATGGAAATCTTCTTCACTTGAGCTGGATAGAAAATGTTATGGGTTTCACTCATTGAGAACTATGCACAACTGAGTATGAGTGTATGGGGGTTGAGAGTGGCTTTTTTGTTTTTATAAGGAAGATCCCCTCAGAAAAACTTCTGTGATATGACCTGTTTTGAGATGATACAATTTGGGTTGACAAGTCTTGAAGTCCTTGCTTTATTTATTGGACTTCTTGCACTTGGTCTTGCAGTCCTGCTCCATGTCTTAGAATCCTTGTGCTGTATTTTGTGTCTCACTTATTAGCCTGTGACCCCTGTGCTACCCTGCTCTTGGCCTTTTACTCCTTACTAGTGGTCTTAGGCTCCTGCTCTTATATTTTGGGCTCCTTATACTAGCTTATGGCTTTTGAAATCCACTATATCCCCTTGTTTCAGGCTGTTTTCCCTTAAATAGCTCCTTGTTTCCTATGGTTTTCCCTTCTGAATTTCTGTCTTTCAAAGCTTAAACTATCACGTTTTTCTTGCTCTATAATATATTAAACTTATGCTCTTACTTCAGCCAATCAGAGAGGACTTTTTTGTATCAATCCCCTTATTTTTTTAGGATTTTTCCCTTCAGTTTAACCCATGTAAAACATTGATCAAACAGGCTTTAGCCTTCAGCCAATCAGGCGTCTGGATTGGCATGTTTTGCCAAAACGTTTCTCCAGATGACCCACTCTTGATCCTGGCTCTAACTTTTTGTTCTCTTGCTCCAGAAAAACCATGGCTCCCTATTTCAAACAGGTTTCCTGCAAATCCTGTCCTGTTTTGCTGGGTCAATTCAAATGTTTATACTATTTTTTACTTAGTGATTTTTTGTACTGTTGTAACTGTGCTGTTTTAGAAGAGTTACAAGGGGGAAAATATTTGGAAACTAGATAATATTCTTTATTGAGAGATAATGATTACATAGTTATTGTGAGTCATGGATAACAGGAACATGATAGCATTGATCACACAGTGGGATGGTGAAGAGGGTGCCCTGATCCTCTTAATGAGTCAAGTGCCAAAACAAGGTATCCACTGTAAGGGATCATCATTTGTTCATGTTGTTCTGATTTGGAAATTCATAGTCAACATCCTAGTTTGGCTTTGAGTGACTGGATAATTGGATTGCGGGTCACAAACCTGCTTACTTAGAACCTTGTTGGCGGTTTGAGCCTGCTTTTTTAACAGTACCTTAATTTTTTTCAAAATTTCTCCATGTTTTCCTGCATTTTCTCCCCTTGAAGAAGCCCAAAACCACTTTCCTCTTGCTCCTTTCTATGGTTTGGCAAAACTTTTGCCTTTGTCCTCAGAGTTTCCCTGTACTGTTTCTGTCTGCTCTTGCTTCTCCTCATTCAATCAACTTCTAATACATCCAAAGTCTATTTTCTTTTAACTGTTCCTTTCTTCTCTGTGTATCTTGTAATTCTTTTTCTTAATTCCTTTTATAATTTCTTTTTTAATTCTTTTTTTAATTATTTCCTTCTTCTTACTTCTTTTCTTTTCTATTTTTAACTATCCAAGTCTTGTCTTCACAACTCCTAGTTTGCTTTTGACAACCTTTACTCATCTCTTCTCCTTCTTCTTCTGATTTTGTAAGTTCTTCTCTATCATCTTCCAGTCCTTCTGCATGAACCATCAAGGTTCTGTTATTCTCTGTAGTCTACATGCTAACAGATCAGACTCAGACAATAGGTCTACAAATAAATTAGTGTCTGACTAAGCTCCCATCAGTGGCCACCACTTTAGGCCATCAACCAAAGACAATTCTCATGTCTGTGCAGTTGTTTTTACTCACTCAAGTGATTAGTTTGAGCTATCAGCCACAAAGTACTCAACTTTACTTCCCAGAGATCTATTCATTACCAAGTTCCACAGCTGCCTCCCCAAGCAGCTACCTTGATAATGTTCCTGGGTATATCCATGCCTCTCTAGTGGCTTCAAGACCTTCTCAAAGCTACCAGGAAGACATAGACAGGGAGAACCTTACCCATAAACTAGGTAAGTTTTTCCACCTGCAGACCTCTCACAAGTGGCCATAGGATCTCAGAACTCTCTATGCCCATTTTTCACTAGCAGCCATAAGTTACCTACCAGGTTGGGACTTTATCCTTTCCTAGTAGCCATAAGTTACCTACCAGTTTTGGTTGCCATCCATCTCTAGTAGTCATCAGTTACCTACTAGTCTGGCACACCCTCCTGCTCTAGCAGCTATAAGTCACCTACTAGACTAGGATGTCATTCTTTCCTACCAAACATTTACCTGTCTTAGGCCAATATCCTTCTCTAAATTCAAGCATTGAGTCTTTATTTCAGCCAAATCAGCCCTTACCTGCAAACTGCCTCCATGTGGATCATCACAAGCTCCCAGCCACCAGACAGGGAGAGCAGGTGGCAGAATTTTGCCCGCACCTGTATTTGCTTTGAAGAGCAAAATTTCAGGCGCAGGATTCAATCCTGTCCTGCCTATAGCTATGGGGCCCAGGATGGGCCCCAAAAGCTATGCCCAAGCCTAGGTAGGTTTGGGTGGCCTGGACAGGCTAAAAATTAGCTACCCAGAGCTCCCAGTCCAAGCCCCCCCTCCATTTAGTAATTTGGGGTTCTCAATCAGGAACCCCTTTTTTAATCAAGTTCCTCAGCCTTAGGAATTCCTGTCAGGCCAGGCCAAATCAAGCAAAGAATATTAAAAATGAGCCCATGACACCTACAACCAGTTCTGCCACAGCCAATGGCCAGCCCAGCAAAAATAGGTCACTAGCAGGCCAAACAGCTGTCCCCAAAGACCTTCAAAATAATAACAAGCCAGCCAACCAGATAACAGAATTTAAGATACCAAACCATGCTGTGGGGTTCCTGTCCATCATTTCCCAAAGTATGTCCTGGGTCATAACCAGGGACCAGCTGGAAGGGCTTATTATTCTCTAGTAAATGAAAATGTATCTCAGAAATATGTATAGGGGTTGAAATGGGCTTTTATTCACTCTCAGAAGGAAGATCCCCTTAGAAACCTTCTGGTATATGGCTCTAGGAGGTCAGGGAAACAATATGGGTTTGCCAATACTTGGAGTCCTCCAACAATATCTTGGACTCCTTGTACTTGGTCTTGGACTCTTTCACCTTAGTCTTGGACTTCTGCTCCTTAAACTCAGACTCCTCGCTTAACTTGACTCCTGCTCCTTAATTTTGGGCCCCAGATCTCTGTATAGCTCTTGTGGACTTCTTATTCCTCCTGTATCAATCCAACCAAGCTCCTGCTTGCAATTAAAAGGCCTCCAAAAACCTTTTGGCAGAAACTTCAAAGACCTTGTAACTTTCCAGCTAGCTTCCTTCTTATAGTGTCCTTTTCCCAATGGTTCTGCTTTCAAAATGGCTTTCTTCAAAAGCTTAAACCATTGCTGCTCACTTTTTCTTATAATAACTTAAGCTTACATACTTACTTTCTCAAAAGCTTAAAGTATTAATTCACTATTTTCTTGCTTATAATTTAAGCTTTTGGCTTCCAACCAATCATATCCATCAGGAAACCTTCCAGAACTCAACCAATGAATGCAGAGCGCAAAACTAGACCATTTCCTAAGTTCCACTGGGATCTAACTAAAAATCAATTTCCACTTCTCAAACTGCTCAAATTGACGGCTCTTTGTGCACCAAAGCGTTAACCAGTCCATTATTCCAGCACCATTCCACTCAATCTTCTTCCAACAAATCTATAGTTCAAACACTGTAACTTATTTCTTCTTTTTCTTTCCTTTATTTATATGATAATTAATTCCATCTTTATATAATATCTTTTGGCAGCATTAATTAATTCTTTTACTGCTTATTTCTTATAAACATTTACACTTCCAAGAGTCCAAAACAAGCATCCTAGCTCTTGTATCCACTTCTGCCAGTCCTTCTTAGCAAACTTTTAGTTCCTCAGCTAGTCCTGCACCATGATTTTCTGGTCCTGCAGTTAGCTCTTCACCATGATCTTCTGGTGCTTTAACCCTTTCCAGTTATCCAACAGCTCAGACAAGTTCTTCAGCTAATCCTTCATCATGATTGTCACAGATCCTGAATGGATTAGACATAAAGTTGTCCACTTAGGGATCAAGCAACAAAACAATCACACAATTGCTTCTTCTCAACACAGTTTTAATAAGGTTAACTACGTTTAAAGTGCTCATAAAGCAGGTGTTTGAGTTGTCTATCAAATTTGCTTCAGACACAGGCTTTACTTCCAAGGTTAACTATAGAGAACAATGTAAATAGAGCCACATGCCTCTCATAAGGAAAGCCGCGTAAAACTGCTTGTTCCATTGTCGCAGGACTTTCTAATGTGCCTGTCCACTCTCCTCCATAAGGAAATTCCTTCTGTCTGTGCCTCCTTTCTCCTGGTGTAAATTCCCCTACCTTATACTATATAAGCACCTCACTATCAAATAAAGCACTAGTTTTGTCATTATACCCTTATATTTTTCTGTCCTATCTAAAGGCTGCCACTATACCATCTACAGGTATAGTATTAAGAAATAGGTTCCTGGCTAACTTTTTGTAGAAATTAGCATCCTTTACTTCTACAAATACAACATTGGCGCTCATGTCTTACCACACCAACAGCCCCCACCCCCACGGTCCTTTGAATGAGGAGGGAGGAATGCCCCTGGCTGAGCCTTCTGCCAGTGCTTCCCCCTATCACCAGGCACTGGCCTTCACTGCTGCTAATGCCCATGATGGGGAAAGAGCAGGAACTCCCTATGGCCTGCCCACCCTAAGTAACTTCATGCCTGAACACCAACGTCCCCAAGCCATTGTTTTTGGCTAACCCTTGATCCTGCAAGCCCCTGCCACCTTGGAGATGAACGCCAACTTCTCTCTTTCTGAGAAAGTCATCTTTAGTGCCATCCATGCCATGGACTCTGGTGCTGCTGGTAATGGTAATTACTCTGAACATCTGGCTGTTCAGAAACCTTCTGCTGATAAATTCTTGGCTTGCTTTCAGAGCCACTCCCAGGTCAACCCTGACCAACTCTGTTGTGGCCTCCGCACTGTCTAACACAGCAAGGACTATTTACAACAGTTCACTCACCCTGCTGTATGACACAACTGGATGCACCTGGGTTGCATCCAAAGCCTATTGAATGACCAGGGAATACTGGTGTCCAACTAGAAAACGTTTCTATAGGGCATACACTCTGAGTTGGGCAATACCTTCACCACTGTTAATCAGTACCTTGCTGAAGTTACCAACTCCTAGAATAACATGCTTACTGGATAGATGCCATCAAGAGAGGAATAGCCAAGCTGGTTCCAGTGCATGTGGTACAGACCCTCACCCATCATGGTGTAGTCGCTAATTGGATTAGTGTGGTTACCACCCACGTGCTTGAGACTGGCCCCATGGTTTGAAGCCTGACTCATGAGGTGGAAGTTTTAGCCCGTTGCCTTGCCATCATTCCCTTGTTCACCCCCACGTCTACCGCTACAGACAACTACCCTCTAGCTACCTTCTTGGCTGTGACATCCTTGAACTCTTCAATCACTACAAGAAGATGCAGACAGAACTGGTCTAGCAAAGCGCCAATCTTGCCTTCCTGTTTGATGGCTACCACACTGTGTCAGAGCTTCAGGATTGTCTCAAACTTTGACAATCAAATAACAGAGCCAATAGCCAGACCCAAGCCAGGAAGAATAAGGAAGTGATAGCTTTTCTTCAAGCTGATTTTGCCACCCACAAAAGGCGCATTAACTCTCTGGAAGATGACTTGAATATCACCTGTCAGGAGAACAAGGTCTATCATGATGAGCTGGACAAGCAGCAACTTCTTCTGGACGCCTTCCAGAGCCAATTGAATAGAATGAACAGTAAAATTATTGCCACCAACTTACAGGCTATGTCCCTCAACTCCAAGAGTCTTCACAGTCCACAAAGATCCTCCAGGACCGAGTTCTACCATAGCTACAAAAGCAATGATGGCCACACTTGGTTAGCTCCCAACACTGTACAAATGTTGGAGCCAGTGTTGGAGTCTAAGGACAACTTCCTGGCCACATATGAAGCCTCTGGAGCTGCTCAGGACAGAGAAGGTGAATGCAAAGCACAGCAAGAGAAAAATTGTTGACATGCTTCTGAGGCTAGGTTTTCTGCCTCTACCCTCAGCCGTTCCCACCTAAACCCTGTGAGAGAGGGGGGCTAAACTAACTAAGTTTGGCTCCCATCCCGGTGAAACAAACCACCAGGATGCCACCCAGTGGAGAACTGGGACAGCCACTCAAAGAGGGGACCACAGAGAGGACACGGGGAAAGTTGAGGGAAGTACACATTCAAACCCATCAACATCAGTCCAGCAAGCAACCAGGGGGTATGGGTGGGAGCAAAGGGGACACCTCAGGGACCTCAAGGGGCACCAAATTGCTCTTTTCAGGCTGGGGAGGGAAGGCATTGATGTTTTCTCTCCCTCAGAGGTAGATAAGATATAATCAACAACATCCAGATCCAGGTCATTGCACATCAAACTCTTCACCACGGCCTCTCCAGAGAAGAGGAGACCACTGGGAAGATTCAAGAGGCTGGAAGGATCTTCACCCACAAGACAGGCGGAGGAGGAGATTTTTGCCCACAAGTCTGGCAAGGTAGACCACAGGAGCAACAAAAAAGGTGCCAAGGAAAACACAAAAAATTTCAAGGCTGGGAGTATCATGGCTACAATCCTCACAAAATTTGGGGGGAAAATGAAATTTCTTGAGATGTAAGCAATTAAATTTACTTTAATAGAGGTAGCCAAGAAAAAGGACCAAGAAGAAGCAACATAGTGAGCCTGGGATGCCTTGGATTTGATCTCAGGAGTCTTGGGTGGTTTGAAAACAGAAGCAGGTTTGAAAGTGAGAAAATTCAAATAAAATTCAAATAAAATTCAAAAAAAGTAGGGTTTATATTGATTTTTGATTGAAAATTTAAGTTTAAGAACAACTTTCAAAAGAGAAAGCATAAAAAAACAGCTACTATACGCCAAAGCTCCTTCAGAAGACCCCAGAAGAGATACCAGGTTTGAAACGCTAGGATATAAGGTAAGCTTCAAGGAAACAACTAACACTTTAATTTTTTTAGATAATAGGGAACCAAAACTGAGTTTCAGTCCAATTAAATAATTAAAACAAGTGCAACAAATCCGAAACTTTAATAAAACAGACAATAGACAAGCAGGGGACTGGAGGTCCCCTTGCTGAGTTAAAAGGAGTGGGTTGCAAGGGAGGATAAATCACATGACTCCAGGGCTTGAATCCAATTGGCTGGTGGAGAAAGTTTGCTGATCAGGACCAAGAGGAATGGAAAGTTTCCCATTAATTTCCGCAGTCCCATCTGATTGGCCAGAGGGAACTCCAGGCATCTGAAATTCACTTGGGTTTTTGGGCATTGATGTGGCATCACCTGATTGGTTGGATCTGATAGTTTTTAAAAGTGGGCAACACCATGCCAACAAGTAGTACAAATTAACCAACATTTCTTCCCAGGGGGGAGCAACCAGAGGCAATGGATCTGCAGGGTAGGCCAGCACAAATCTTTCATCAACTGTGTGTGCTAAATCCCCTAAAGAATTAAGGGGTTTGGCTGATATTTTTGGGCCTTTCCTAGTACGTCTGGGGAAAATAGTGCAATCTAATGCCAAGGGTGGCAGTAAATTTACCTACCTGCTCTCCAGTGAGGATCACACCTGCTCCCATCCAACATGGCTCCAATAACTTCAAGCCCGTCAATCTACCCAAGTTTGACCGCAAGAGTAATATGGCCATGTTCTTACACCTATACCAGAACTCCATGTATGGCACTGACAATGTCATGAGGGATTACACAATCATCAACTGTCTGGATTCTGAGACTCAAACCATTATCTTGCCACATCTCCCTGAGAATGGCTGGACTTTTGCCAATGTCTCCAGAGCCTTGACAGAGGGATTTGGTAGCCAAGAAGCACTCCTTGGTTGTAAGATGGACTTCGCTGACACCAAGTTAAAGGTGGGGGAAACCCTAGAAGACTTCACTTCTAGGCTCTACCTTGAAGCTCAAACTCTGTTGTCTATTAGTGTGGTGCAGTTTATTGATGTGCAGTCAGCACTCCTTAATGCTGTACATGTCAACTGGGAACTATCTCTGGCCCTTAAGTCAGGCATTTACAACGCTTGCACTGTACCAGATCTGATCTGCCTCCTACGCACCTACAAGGAGGAGTTCAAAGTCCCTCTTCCTGAAGGCCGTCCTTGCCAGCAATCTGAGCATAGACCCCGTGTGGCAGTCAAGATGCCCAAGCCTTCTGACAAGGTTGGGCCTGCTCCAGTCAACAATGGCCCCCGTACTTGCTTCAAATGTGGTATGGCTGCCCACTTCTCTTGGGAATGTAGGAATCCACGCCAAAAGATCCATCATGTAGGCATGAAGGATACTGAGGAGGACTACACCAAGGACACTGATATTGAGGAGGACAATGAGGACCAGTCAAAAAACTACTAAGCAGCCAGGACAAGGAGAAATCCTTTGCTGCCTTTGTAATTTTGACACCCTCATCTCCCCCCATACCACTGCCCCCTGACAAACCAGATCAGAGGCCTGCTGCCTTGCCATCCTCTGGGACCAACCCTAAGGATGAACCCTCTCTGATTGACTTCAACTCCCAACCAATACATGAGGATGTGGAGTCTGACGGAGTTCAAGAGGACCTCCTCCATCAAGTCCTCACTGTTAACACATGAACTCATCGGACTACACTTTGCCCTGAGGTGGTTATCCCCCAAATAGCTTGGAGAACAGTATCCTTACCCTATGCCAAACAACTGACTCAACCAGGTGTTGAATTCAATCATGAGGAGGACAGTGCTGAACAACTGGTCATACTACTTTGGACAGTACATGTCTCAGCACTGCTAGAGTCCCTCAAGGAAGCAAACCCAGCTGTAGGAGCTGCCATGGCTACCTTCCTGGAGAAGTTCAAGAGACTGAGCGTCCACCATGTCTCTAAGATTGTGGAAATCAGAGAGGACTACCGGGATTGTACCTATATCAACCTGGTAGTAAACAAAACCCATGTTTGGGCCATACTGGATACTGGTGCTCCTGGGAACATCATATCCTCACGGCTAGTTAAGAAGCTTAAATTGGCACCAGACTTAGCCTATAATGAAGAGTTTGGTACTGCTGGCCACAGACAATCAGAGCAGAAAGAGCCTATTCTTCCCTCCCTCTTTGTTTTGGGAAGATAATGGTCACTGCTCCTGCTATAGTTCTGGAAAACAACAGCTACAACATTCTTATTAGGACTAGCTTCATGGTCCAGTATGGCACTGTGACCAACCATGAAGACCATATGTTTGGGATATTGGGCCACTCTATCCCCATGTTCTATCATGGAGACCGCCCTTCTGACCTGCCCTTAAAAGGTCTGCACTACATCAACTTGGAGTACACAGATGGAGAAATGCCAGTTGCCTATACACTGTGTAGTAAGAAGGTCAAGGTGCTATTTCTCTTGGTTGGGGAAGCCAAAGGAATCCAAGTCTACACCTCGTGTAATGTGACTATCCCACCTGGCTCTCAGGTGATCCACAATACAGACCTCTTGCTGGCTCTACTGGCTGGTACTCATAGAGGAATTTTGGCATCCATAACGCCTCCAGACTAGAACCATGATCTGCATCAGGCACCCTTATGCCAAGTGAGAAGGAAGTGCTCATAATATTGGCCAACATGAGTTGTGAAGCCATGGTTATCTCCAAACACCAGCATCTGGATTATATACAACTGGAAGAGCATGACAACCTGCAGGAGATCACCCCCTTTGAAGACTTCTCTGAACTGGGCCTACCCTGTGAACAACCACTTGTGCTAGCAGTCATAAGCTGCAACTCCCTATCTGGCCTCACTGAAGAGCAAAAGGATCAAGTCATGAATCTCTTTGCCCAGTATAAAGATGTGTTTGCCAATGATGACTATGACATGGGCAAGGCTGTAGATGTTGCTCATCATATTGACACACAAGGCAGTCCACCTATTCACTCCAGACCTATACAGCTCAGTCAAGCCAATCATGCTGTGGCTAACAAAGAGCTTCAGAAGCTATTGGGATCTGGCTTACTGGTCCCCAGTAAAAGCCCTTGGGCTTTCCCTCTCCTGATTATCAAAAAGAAGGATGGCAGCAACCGTGTGATGATTGACTACCGTCAACTGAATGCTGTTACCAAGAAGGATTCATATCCCCTCCCTTATATTGACAATACCTTGGACCAACTGGGTGGTGCCAAGTTCTTCAGTGCCATAGACCTTATCAGTGGGTACTGGCAGATTGATCTACCCCCTGCTGACCAAGAGAAAAGTGCAATCATCACTGACCAAGAGCTATTCCAACCCACAAGGATGCACCAAGGTCTGTCCAAAGCCCCAGCTACCTTTCAATGGGCTATGGATGCAGTGATGAGTGACCTCAAACTCACCAGTGTTCTGGTCTATCTGGATGACATTAATGTGTTCTCCTTAACTCTTAATGATCATCTGCAGCACTTGGAAGAAGTCTTCCAGAGGTTACTTGCAGCTAATCACAAGCTCAAGCCATGCAAGTGCAACTTCTTCAAGGAGCATCTTGAGTTCTTGGGGCTCATCATTAGCCAAGATGGACTCCGGCCTGTACCTCTAAAGATGGAAGCTATTGAGAAGATGCAGATCCCGTTCAATAAACGGGACATGCAGGTCTTCCTGGGGATAATTGGGTACTATTGCCGCTTCATCCCCAACTTTAAATCCCTAGGTGACCCTCTTTTTCAGCTTCTTCATGCTGATGTGGTCTTCTTCTGGGGCCTGGCTTGCAAGACAGCAAGTGCTGCTCTAAAGGAAATACTGACTGCAGCCCCAGTACTAGATTAACCTGACCTTGCCAAGATGATTGTGGTTTATACGGACGCTAGCCTGACTGCTATTGGGAGTGTTCTCTCCCAACTGGACTCTGAAGGACTCAAACATCCTGTTGGATACTGCTTGTGCACAATCAATGTTCACAAGAGGAACTACACTGTCACCAAAAGCAAGTGTCTAGATGTAATATACTCCTATCAACAATTCAGAGTCTACCTCCATGGGGTACATTTCACAGTTGTAACAGACAATGCCTCCCTGCAATGGCTGAATACCCTCAAGGATCCTGAAGGGCGTCTGGAGCCTTGGGCCAGTAAGCTCCAGGCCTAGGACTACAAAATCATTCATTGAGCTGGAGCTGTCCACCAGAATGCTGACTGCCTCTCCTGCCTTCCTACTGTTGCCTTAGTATCCTCCATGGCTGACATTCTCAATGACAAGATTATGGAGGATCCTTCTTTGTGGGGGGAGGAGCCGGTAGAGATACAGAGGGCTCTCAAGAAGTTAGATGTTGATACCAAGGTCTCATAAGGATATCTCTTGAAGCTTTGTGGAGACTCTTGGCTAGCTTACATACGCCCATCCCTATGCATGGACTCAGTGGTGGCCGCTCACAAGACTACTGATCATGGTGGTATACATAAGACGTTAGCTCTGTACAGCAGCACTGCTTCTAGGAAGGAATATACACTGATGTAGTAGATACGCTAGCCACCTTTCATGACTGCAACATTGAGAGACTGTTGCAAAGCTAGCAGCAAAGGGGTGCTAATTTCTACAAACAGTTAGTCAAGAACCTGATTCTTATTACTATACCTGTTGATGGTATAGTGTCAGCCTGTAAAAGGACAGAAGAATATAAAGGTGTAAAGACAAAACTAGTGTTTATTGTGATAGTGTTGCACTTATATAGTGGGAGGTGAGGGAATTTCCATCAGGGAAAGGGAGAAACAGTAAGAATGACCTTCCTAATGGAGGAGAGTGGATTGGCACAGCAGAAAGTCCCACACAAAAGAACGACTGGTTTTACATGGCTTTCCTTAAGGAGGCAGGTGATAATAACTTCTTTGTTCTATTATTAACCTTGGAAGTAAAGCCCATGTCTTATGCGCATTTGAAAGGCACTTCAAACACCTGTTTTAAGGGTGTTTAAACGTCTTTATCCTTAGTAAAACCAGGATGCAATAAAGCAATCATGTGATTGTTCTGTTGCTCAATCCCTAGATGGTCAACTTAATGTCTAATCCATTCAATCTGCGACATTTCCCTCCACTGGAGTAGACAACAGGGTCAAGAATGACTTGGCATCTCTAGGTGGCGGCTATGGTGTTGGGGTCAATCACGTGTCTTGTTAGGTGGGGGTCTGTTGCCCTATCCTTGGTCATTGTCTTTGCCAATCTGTAGGTAGCCAGTTGTGTTTCCTGGCTGCCATTCAGGTGGTAGAAAAGTTGGTGCAGTACTGGAAGAGTCTTGTCAGTCTCCAATAAACACCTTGTTCTTTTATTCTTATTCCTCATACTTTGGTACAACACTATCATAAACAGGACAAAAACTATGGAATTTTTTAATTAGGCTTTTGTTTTCTTGGGTTATTGTCCTCATTGGGGCTTACTCTTGGTCACTAGGAGCAGCACACATATACTGAGCGTGTACTCTAGTGATCAATTGCCCAGAACAGGGCTCCTTAAGGGTGTAGGAGTTGGGGCCAGTCTTCTGGATAACTTGAACTGGACCTTGCCAAAGGGAGGCAAGTTTGGATTTGCGGCTGTACCCTCTATTGCTGAAGAAGTAGACTGAGTCTTCTACCAGATAAGTGGATAAGGTGGGGTGTTTGGATGCAGCTTGTTCTAGGTCCTGCAGCTTATGGTTTAAGTTTACTGAGTAGGCCTCTTATTACAAGCAAATAAGAGTTTGAACCAGCTTGTTGAGGTACTCCTCTGGGGACACAGCCAGGCTGGGATTTACCAAGGAATATAGTAAAGGGGGAAGTCCTGGTTGCCAGCTTTAGAGAAGTTGGAAGGGCAACTTGCCAGTGGCACAATGGTACCCAATGTTATATGCAAAGATGGATGCAGGCAGGAAGGTATCACATTCAGTCTCATGTTGGTGACTGAGCTTCTGGAGTATCTGGACCAGGCTCCCATTAGTGCACTCTACCATGCCATTTGTCTGTGGGTGATAAGGGATGGATAGTGTCCCACAAATTCCCATAAGTTGGTTGAGGCAGGGAATATATAACTGGTGAAGTTGGTACCATTGTCTGTCAGCAGAATCTGGGGGCAACCATGTTTGTATATGATATTCTCCAGGATGAACGTGGCTGTCATCAGTGCAGATTAATTGGGAATTGCCTTGGCCTATACCCATTTAGTCAGATGATCAATAGCCACAATGATGAACTTGTTGCGACTGTTGGTAGCTGGCAGGGGGCCCACTACGTCAATGGCTACAGTGTGGAGGGCAAACCCAGGGGGTACACGTCTGTGTTAGAACTTGGCAACCTTAGGTCTCTCAATATTGCAGTCATGACAGCTAGCTAGTGTATCTACTACATTGGTGTGAATTCCTTCCCAAAAGCAGTGCTGCTGTAGCAGGGCTAACATCTTCTGTTTGCCACCATGGCCAGTAGTCTTGTGAGCGGCCACCACTGAGTCCATGTGTAGGGATGAGCGTATGTAAGATAGCTAAGAGTCTCCGCAAAGCTTCAGGAGTTGTCCTTTTGAGACCTTGATATCAACAGCTAACTTATTGAGAGCCCTCTGTATCTCTACTGGCTCCTCCCCCCATAAAGAAGGATCCTACATAATCTTGACATAGAGAATGTCAGCCATGGAGGATACTAAGGCAACAGTAGGAAGGCAGGAGAGGCAGTCAGCATTCTGGTGGACATCTCCAGCTCAATGAATGATTTTGTAGTCCTAGGCCTGGAGCTTACTGGCCCAAGGCGCCAGACGCCCTTCAGGATCCTTGAGGGTCTTCAGCCATTGCAAGGAGGCATGGTCTGTTACAACCGTGAAATGTACCCCATGGAGATAGACTCTGAACTTCTGGTGGGAGTATATTACAGTCAGACACTTTCTTTTGGTGGCAGTGTAGTTCCTCTTGTGAACATTGATTGTGCACAAGCAGTATCAAACAGGATGCTTGAGTCCTTCAGAGTCCAGTTGGGAGAGAACACTCCCAATAGCAGTCAGGCTAGCGTCCGTATAAACCACAATCATCTTGGCAAGGTCAGGTTAATCTAGTACTGGGGCTGCAGTCAGTATTTCCTTTAGAGCAGCACTTGCTGTCTTGCAAGCCAGGCCCCAGAAGAAGACCACATTAGCTTGAAGGAGTTGGAACATTTTATTTTCCAGGGGAGCAAAGTTGGGGATAAAGCGGTAATAATAGCCAGCCAACCCCAGTAAGCTCTGGATGTCCCTCTTGCTTACAGGCACCTGCATCTTCTTAATGGCCTCTACCTTGAGAGGTACAGGATGGGGGCCATCACAACTGGTGATGAACCCAAGGAACTCCAAGTGCTCATTGAAGAAGTTGCATTTCTTTGGATCCAGCTTAAGTGTAGCAGCCAGCATACATTTGAACATTTCTTTGGGGGGTTCCAGGTGTTTGTTATAGGTGCAATAGAAGATGTTAATGCCACCCAGATATACCAGGGCACATGAGGGCTTGAGGTCCCCCATCACAGCGTCCATAGCTCGTTGGAAGGTGGCTGGGGCATTAGAGAGACCCTGAGACATCCTGATAGGTTAGAACAGCCTTTGGTTGGCAAGGATGGAACACTTCTCTGGGTCATCTGGAGGGAGATCAATCTCCCAGTAGCCAGGTATCAGGTCCATGGCCAAGAAGAACTTGGATGTGGGGACCCAGTAGGCAAGATCTTCTTGCATTTTCACAGTGCAAGAATCCAACGTTTCTGATTTGAGAGACAAAGTCAACCAGCAGAGGGGCATCAGAAGGCTCTGTTGTAAAGGAACAACAAGTGCCAGGGTCAGGCACAGGCTTGTCAGGAGGGAGAGAAATGGGGGAAGAGGAGGGAGGTGAAACCACAAATGCAGCCAAGGATTTCTCCTTATCCTGGTTACTTAGTAGTTTTTTTGAGTGATCTTCATTGTAATCCTCAGCACCAGAATCACCAGTGAATTCTTCTTTTCTCTGACTATCCTGAGGTTTAGTTGCTTCAGAACCATCAGGAGTGATGGAGGGATTGCTATCAGGTTCCTAGGGAGACTCCATGGTACCTGCTGAAGGTAAAATGAAGGAGATATCATCTTCATTGCTTCTGTGACAGTGTCATGGTAGATTCCATAATGCCGGGTATTGTCTGTCCAAGTAAGAAGGCTTGGAAGGCCAGGAAACCTATATTAAAATTGACCAAGTTAACGGATTTAAACCAAAATGGTTGATTGAAAATGGGTCACAGCTTCTCCAGTCCGCCAGCTGAAACCAGCTCCCCCTTTCAAACTGACGTTGATAAATTGACATAATATGAGGGTCACCCAATATGAGCTTGTTAATCAGTATGGTTGTCAGAGACTAGTCACGCAAGGGTTCTTTGCAATCTGGACTAAATACTTACTTAGCAACATAGAAGGAATAGTAGGTCAAGACTCAGGTGGTATTGCTTAGTCAATTTTTCTGATATATATTGAATAGTTTTCCCTGTTTCAACTCTAAGAGTTGAGTCCTCCTAAATTTACTCAATAAAAATCAATTATCCCAAGTTCTAAATTTTAAATTTTAAAAATGCATCCTGTGATTGGGCTGTTACAGTATATCCCGTACAATCTGATTCTGAACCAAATCATTTCAGGAAGATGGGGCCCAGCATCTGGAACTTTGTTGTTGGCGCCTCCAAATGTCAATTTCATGCCAGCTGATTTTGTAGCTCCTCCCCCCCATTCTTGAAACTGAAAACTGTGTCCCTTCTCAATGCCCAGAATTCTACGCTAAAGATACATTGATGCTTTCCCAGGACATTTATCTTGGTTCACTCTGGTTAGGACTACTGGTTCTACTTAATCCTGGAGTTACATTTGGAAATTTTACAAAAAAATATCTGAAGCCACGTTGGTGGTTAATAATCAATTCTATGTGGATTTGGGTGGTAATTCCCCATCACTTAGAAACAGCTTCATATTATCCAGTGATTTCCGTCACAGACAGTGGTGGCAGTCAGGAAGAGGCAATGGAGTATGGATCCTCTGGGAGGGGGGACTATAAGCTTTAGCATTCCCATGCAATCCCATTAGAGTCTCAGGGGTACTAATTGTTGAGGCATCTTCAAGGTGCTTGCTTAGTTGGTCCTGAAGGGAGTCAAGATGAGCACGTTGAGCATCCAACTCATCTAGCCATTCTTTATTTTCTTGAAAGTCCAGAACTAATTCCTCTTCCAGAAATCCCATCTGTCTCTCTTGAGCCTTTATAGTATCCTGAAGAGCAGAGAATTTCATGGTGCAGCTGTTATGGATGTCTTCTGGCTTAGGAGTTTTCTGTTGATGACCATAGAGCTCCAGGGCATAATGCTGATTCATCTGGGTGAGCACCAAGGAATAAAGGGCATGCTCTATCTTGATCATTAATAAAGCCATTCCAGATTGGGAGTGAATAGCTTCTGATATATTTTGAGTAAGGTATGGGGGGCCAGAGCAGCTACCAGTTTAGAGGGTGCCAGAATTAAGGAAGATTCCATCAGGAGAACAACCATCAGAAGAAGGAGGAGAATATTGAAAGAATAATTCCTTCATCAAGGCAGGCTCCAAGAAGCAGGAGACGCTGTTCATGCCAGTTGCTTCAGCCATGAGTCAGACTGAATTGGTATCAAGGAGGTGAGGGCTTCTTCAATGGATTTTATCCAGGATATTATGCTTGACTGGGAGCTGGCAACTTCTGAAAGTTGTTGGCAGTTAGGCAACCACTGACTTAGTACTGGTTGACCATAGGAAGATCCATGGAGTCTACCAGATAGAGATTCAGAAGCAGTGAAGGTTGATCCTGGAGTAGGTTGGGCAGAAGGAGCCGCAGGTATATGCAAGGACATCTCTCCCTCCACAAAAACAGGGCCGCGGGGGTAGGAAGAGAGGAAGCTGTGGTTTGTAGAAGCCATGAGCGCCAATGTTGTAAAGCTAGAAGCAAAGGGCTGATAATTTCTACAAAAAGTTAGTCAGGGTTCTAATTCTTATTAATATACCTGTTGATGGTATAGTGGCAGCCTGTAAAAGGACAGAAGAATATAAAGGTGTAAAGACAAAACTAGTGTTTATTGTGATAGTGTTGCACTTATATAGTGGGAGATGGGGGAAATTCCACCAGGGGAAGGGAGGCACAGTAAGAATGACCTTCCTAATGGAGGAGAGTGGATTGGCATAGCAGAAAGTCCCGTGTGAGAGAGTGACCGGTTTTATGCGGCTTTCCTTAAGGAGGCAGGTGGTAATAACTTCATTGTTCTATTATTAACCTCAGAAGTAAAGCCCATGTCTTATGCGCATTTGAAAGGCGCTTTGAACACCCGAGTTAAGAACGTTTTAAATGTCTTTATCCTTAGTAAAACCAGGATGCAATAAAGCAATCACACAATTGTTCTGTTGCTCAATCCCTAGATGGACAACTTAATGTCTAATCCATTCAATCTGCAACAGAGACCTAAGGTTGCCAAGTTCCAACACAGACTTGTACGCCCTGGGTTTGCCTTCCACACAGTAGCCATTGACATAGTGGGCCCACTGCCAGTTACCAACAGTTGCAACAAGCTCATCATTATGGCTGTTGACCATCTGAATAAATGGGTAGAAG
Organism: Entomophthora muscae; assembly: GCA_014839935.2. NCBI lineage: Eukaryota > Fungi > Entomophthoromycota > Entomophthoromycetes > Entomophthorales > Entomophthoraceae > Entomophthora > Entomophthora muscae. The sequence goes on from QTSX02001477.1 coordinate 203,648, forward strand.
CCAAGGCAATTCCCAACCAATCTGCACCGGTGACAGCCACATTCATCCTGGAGAATATCATATACAAACATGGTTGCCTCCAGATTCTGCTGATGGAAAATGGTACCAACTTCACCAGTTATATCATCCCCCACCTCAACCAGCTGATGGGAATTTGTGGGACACTATCCATCCCTTATCACCCACAGACAAATGGCATGGTAGAGCGCACTAATGGGAGCCTGGTCCAGATACTCCAGAAGCTCAGTCACCAACATGAGACTGAATATGATACCTTCCTGCCTGCAGCCATCTTTGCATATAACATTGGGTACCATTGTGCCACTGGCAAGTTGCCCTTCCAACTGCTATACAGTCGGTAACCAGGGCTTCCCCCTTTACTATATTCATTGGTAAAGCCCAGCCTAGCTATGTGCCCAGAGGCATACCTCAAGAAGCTGGTCCAAACCCTTATTTGCTTAAAATCAGAGGCCTACTCAGTAAACTTAAACTATAAGCTGAAGGACCTAGAACAAGCTGCATCCAAACGCCCTGCCTTACTCACTTACCTGGTAGGAGACTCAGTCTACTTCTTCAGCAATAGAGGGTACAGTTGTGAATCCAAACTGGCCTCCCTTTGGCAGGGCACAGTTCAAGTTATCCAGAAGACTGGCCCTGACTCCTACACCCTTAAGGAGCCCCATTCTGGGCAATTGATCACTAGAGTACATGCTCAATATATGTGTGCTGCTCTTAGCAAACAAGAGTAAGCCCCAATGAGGAAAACAACCCAAAAAAACAAAAGCTTAATTAAAAAATTCCATGGGTTGTTGTCCTGTTTGCAATAGTGATGCATCAAAGTATGAGGAATAAGAATGGAGGAACAAGGTGTTTATTGGGGACTGACAAGACTCTTCCAATATCTCACCAACTGTTCCACCACCTGAATGACAGCCAGGAAACACAACTGGTTACCTATGGATCCACAAAGCCAATGACCAAGGATTGGGCAACAAACCCCCACCAAACAAGACACACAATTGAACCCAATGTCCACAGGAAAGGCAACCCCCAAGATGATACAGTCCCACAGAAGGCTCTTGCAAAGGGCATACTCTACTGGGACCTGACCACCCACCCTTTAGAATACAGACAAGGCCCACTCAAGAAAGACTCCCATGTTCTCCTCCTGCTTGGTATCACAGTGGTTGGTACCTCAAAGAACAAGGTTGGCAGCTATTACCATTGGTACCAGATGAGCAGTACCCCCCACCATGTACGACTTCAATACTTCATGGAAGGCTTGCCAAAGACGCTGATTAAAGTTGTCAGAGGTTTTCTAACTGACTGGTTGAGCCTCTGTAATCCCAGGTGTTGCCCAAGCACAAAGGACTGACTTCACTATGTTGGATACCGTCCCCTGTTGCAAGACTGAGAGCCCTTGACCATCAAATTGGAATTCCTTCAACTGAGCCTTCAAGTATTCTTCTGCCACCTGCATAGAGAACCACCAATGGATACTGTCACCCGTCTGTAACCCAGTTTCTGTCACCTCTCTGGGCTTGCTCAACACTAGGAACAGTGCAGCAAACAATGGGTCTGTCCCCACTAAGGCCAGCTGAGGCACCAGTAGCTGATCTAGATGAGCCCCCAAGTCCAAATAGCTGCTGTCCATATCATGCAGGACTACCTGTTTCTCTGTTGCCTTAACCACCTCCACTGGCCTGGTATGCTTGCGTCTAATTGGAATTACCACTTGCACCTTCTTCAAGGCTCTTCTTGGAACTTTTCTGTAGCTACTGTTCACCATAGACACCATCTTGAGACGCCTGACATTTTTAAACCTGTTGTTTAATCTAGTGGAGGGAAATGTTGCAGATCCTAAATGGATTAGACATTAAGTTGTCTACTTAGGTATCAAGCAACATAACAATTGCGCAATTGCTTTTTCTCAACACAGTTTTAATAAGGTTAACTAAGTTTAAAACGCTCATAAAACGGGTGTTTGAGTTGTCTATCAAATGCGCTTCAGACACAGGCTTTACTTCCAAGGTTAATTATAGAGACAATGTAAATAGAGCCACATGCCTCTATAAGGAAAGCCGCGTAAAACCACTTGTTCCATTGCGCGGGACTTTCTAATGTGCCTGTCCACTCTCCTCCATAAGGAAAGTCCTTCTGTCTGTGCCTCCTTTCTCCTGGTGTAAATTCTCCTGCCTTATACTATATAAGCACCTCACTATCAAATAAAGCACTAGTTTTGTCATGATACCTTATATTCTTCTGTCCTATCTAAAGGCTGCCACTATACCATCTACAGGTATAGTATTAAGAAATAGGTTTCTGACTAACTGTTTGTAGAAATTAGCAGCCTTTACTGCTAAAAATACAACAATGATCAGCTAGATCTTTACCTCAAAATGATCCAACAGTCCTCAACTAGTCTTCACTGTGATCATACAGTCCTTCTTACTAGTCTTTACTGCTGATCCCACACTATGAACCACCTTGGTTCTCAATCTCAGTCCCTGTTACCGGAACCTGTAGACCCAGGCATGAGTCTACATTGTCACTGGCATTTAACTGGGCCCTCACAAGTGACAATCACTTAGGCCATCCAACCATAGATTATTAAAGTCTATGAAATTGTCTTTACTCACCCATGTGATTAAGTCTGAGCTTTCAGTTGCAAAGTAATCAGCTTTACTTCCCAGAGACCTGATAACACCAAGTTCTGCAGATGCTTTCCCAAGCAATCATCCTGGTGACATCCCTGAGCATATCCATGCTCTCCAATGCTCACTTTGGGACCTCTCCAAAGCTCTCATGTAAACATAGACAAGGACACCCTATCAGTCCGTTAGTTAGAGTGCTTGCTTACAGACCTCCTGTAAGCATATCAGGGTACATAGAGCTCTCAAAGCCCATCCCCTCCCTGGAAGCTCACATTACCCGCCAGGGGGCAAAAACTTACAGCCCTGGTAGCCAAATTACCTACCATGCTGGCACACTGTCCTACCCTGGCAGCTCGCGTTACCCACCAGGGTCTAAACAACATCCAACCTGAGTAGCACATGCTACCCACCAGGCTGGATCACTCCCCACCCCAAGCAGCTAAAGTTCACTGCTGATCTATCTCATTCCTCATCCCTAGCAGACACAGTTTCCTTCTGGGTGAGGACCTCTAGCCCACAGCAGCCAATATCTCTTGCCAGGTGGGGACATCATTTGCCTCTAGTAGTCCTTTTTTACCTACTAGCCATGCCTTACCTTCCCTAGTAGCCATTATTCTCTACTAAGCATCTACCTGCAGCAAAATTCACTAAACTTCCACTTGGCCAACATAAGCCCCGCCTGCAAACCACCAAACATGTGGACTGTCATACATGTCACCCAGATAGAACATGAAGAATGCCCAGATGCACCTACAGGTGATTGACTATATAAACCAAGAGCACCTGTGAGGTTCTGTACCATCATTTTTATCAAATAAAGTTGTTATGAACCTTTGGTTCTTCAAACTATTTTCTTACATATCCTTGATACTCTTCCATCTTCAATTGCCCAGATTTCAGAAATCTACCTCAGGAGTTGAACATCAAGCCCCAGCTAGAGACCTAGAAGCGCCTGATTAATACCACTCCTTATACTCTTTTGGTCCTGTACATTTCACAGAGTATCCACCCAATCCTGACCACAAACTCTGGACTTTGGAAGACCTGCAGTGGTACACCTGCCCAGACGCTCCCAAAGATCACTTCCAAATTTTGCATGGTGCCAAGGAAATTAAAATATACCCTTTGATATTCAATGAGAAATACAACAATCCTTATGCCTACTTGGTCCCCATGGAACCATCCCTAACACCCAAACTGTCCGTCTCAACCCCCACTTCTGATGTCACTGGCCAGAATAGTCAAATATTGGGAGTGCTATACCTGGCACTCACTGGATTGATTGATTCTGCCTTGCCAGCGACTGGACCTTGGGCTGTGGCTGGGAAGGCTCTCTCCTACCCGGTAAAGTTAGGTCCATCATCTGGTGGGTCATGTCAGTACCTGCTCCTGCTCCTCCTTCACCTGAAGAGGCAGTGTGGTACTCTTGGTATCCTGAAAAGGGCTATTTTTTGGGGTAAGGTAATTATCTGGCTCAGGTGGATAATGTGCGATATACACATGGTCCACCGCAGCATGAGCATTGATAATTGAAGAATCACTGTTGCTTGCAGGAACCATCTTAAAAATTCAATAAAATATTAATAGAATAGAGCAATTATATTCTTGTCTATAAATTATTGTGGGCTGACTGCTATTAAAAATTGATAGCCAGTTGTTGGTTGGTCTAATTAGGGAGCTGGGGTTTAAATCCTGATCCCCCACTCTCCTAAATAAAGTTCGTTGGGTTATCTGTGGGCAGTCCTCTTCCCCTTTTTTGAGCTTGCTTTTAATCATAATGAAGTGAAATTTGATATCGCTTGTTTGGGTTTGTCATCGTGTGTACAACCTTTGTGCACTTTCTATTTGATGATTATGTGTTCTTAGTATGCTTTTTTATACAATTAATATACATCAAGGTGTTGTTTGAAATATGGGATATTCATGCGTGAGTTTGATTTGTTCAGTTACATATTATCGGCTTTGATTGTGGCTATGCTTTTTATTGGTGGTTGGTGTGTTTGGTGGGTCATTAAAATTATTAATGCCTTTTGGTCCCCTGCCATCTCTAAAAAACTCACACCATTTATATTTCGTTCAGTGTGCGACTTTAGCTTGCTCTGATCTGACTTTGATTTGTCCATCTCAGCAATGCCGATGTCATCAAATCGTTGGACATTCCAAATCGAATTAATTCCACTTCAGCTTTAAAAGCAAACCAAAACAAATTCAATAAAGTATCTTATTATCCTTGAATATCCCATATTTGTAATTCACCATTACAGCAGCTGTGAAAAGTACAGAACATTATCCTTGAGCTCCATGATTTTAATCGGATTGACAAATATATATTTGATTTAGTATTTATTCGATGCAGTTATAAATATGCAGCCCGACTAAGACTGATATTTATTTTATTGGCTTTGATGTGGATTCTTGGATAGATAGGGTTCGCAGGATCCAGACGTAAAAATAGCTTGACTTGTTTAATTGGTGATGCCTGGTGGCAGAGTTTGATATTAGGATGGGTGATTAGGTGTATAATGGCATATGGCCAATTGATGAAATGGAGTGATCCCGTTGCTTGGATGTCGAGCTAAGTGAACGTCTAGAACAAGTTGCTTTTACATTTTCGCTAAGCTCGCGATTGTTCGACACAGCCGTTTGAATCCCAAAATAAAAAGGATTTTTTGCAGCGATCGGATGAAAACACCAAGGTTTAATAAATCCCAAAGCAATCCTGGGGGTTGAAACAATAGCGATGTCTTTATAGGTGGGCATGATTTTAATCACGTCGATTAAAAAACAACAAATAGTATTTGTATTTGATGAGGTGAAGACAAAAATATTTACAAGGCTAGCGAGGTTTATAGCAAATGTTATGCATTGCACCAGGGGTTGTATACAATATGTAGCTTTGATATATGTGATCCCATCCAAATAAAGCAGCTCTTGCATAAAGATTCATATATTGGCATGACAAGTCATAAATTTTAAATCAAAGCGTATACCTGCTAATTATTGGGCTTGGAGCCCTGAGCGGCTCGCGCTCATGCCATTGCAAGCGTTTGATGCAACAAAAGACAATCTCAGGATATTTTTAGCTTTTGTGGCAGAAATAGTGAACCCAGAAAGTGACTACCTCACCATAAACCATAAACTGAATTAAACTAGTCTAAGATGTACTCTGAGCTTTACGTAGCAGTCATTCCTGGGGAATAAGATATATTGTCACTAGAATGCTGCTGCCTGGCATCAATTGGGGTGTTTCTAATAAATCGACTCGTAGACCCCAAGAAAAAGCATTTATTATCTTTATCCTCTCATGAGTATATAAAGAGTCAATGCCACAACTCAAATGACAACAGTTAAATCCAACCATGAATGCCAAGCTTCTCCTTACAATCTTCTCTCTCTTTGTCGTGGATGCCGCCCCGGTTGAGCGTAGAACGTTAGGCCATCTGCTGGCAAAGAAGCAGGCTTTCTTCGCTGCTCTGCTAGGGGGAAGCAATGCCAATAACAACGCCAACAGCAACAGCAACTCTAATACCAACACAAATAGAAACATCAACATCAACATTAACAACAATAATAACAACAATGCCAATAGCAACACCAATAATCTGTACAACAACAATGCCAACAGCAGAGCGTCCCGCAACTTTGTTACCACTACCAATCTATGCAACGGGGTGCCCTGCAGAATGGCACCCCCACCCTGTGCTGGTGGCTCCTGTGGAATGCCTCCCATGAGAATGCCTCCAAGCAATGGCTGTAGCAGTGGCTCCTGTGGAATGCCCCCCATGAGAATGCCCCCAAGCAACGGCTGTAGCGGCGGCTCCTGTGGGATGCCAGCAAGCAGTGGCTCCAGCGGTTGTGACCCAAGTGATCCCTCCTCTTGCGGTGGAAGCCTCCCCCAAAGAGGATACTATTAATCTTCAACTATAATAAACCAAACCATTTGTCTTGATATCAATTAACAAACGACCCCTTCCAAGCCCAAACTACACCTTCAGATAATTCTATTAAGACATACCCACAGGTATAGTTTGCCTCCCAACTCTCTGCTCACAAGGCAAAATAACACTGTGATTACTTTTACTCTATAGTCTACATATTATTATCTTAGTTCTATTGCTATTCAATTTAAATTATACCATATTGTTAAAACCATGGGGTTGACCCCTGGCAAGATATCAACCCATGTAAAAAGATATCCTCAAATTCAAACCTCCATAGCCCCAAACCAGATATCCTCAAGTCAAGCCTCCTTTCTAGAATCTCATAGCAATAAAATTCTAAAATAAGTAACAGTCCAATTTATTCTTGGGATACATATATCTACCATAAGGATCTTCACCTCCCCTGAAGCCACAGCTTATACTATATGATCCCTTTACTAAAAGCAAAGCTCTTAACTAGCCTCAACTCTTTACCCTTCTGTACCATAAGAGCACTGCTTTAGCAGAGCTACAGAAACTGATGAATATGTTTAGACTATATAATAGCTTTATTCTGGAATAAAAATTACTTATTTTAGATTGCAGTTTTCAGGGGGTACACATCCCACTATGGGGCTGATACTCCAAGGTAAATGGGCTGTACCCCTATTCCAATTTATTGGCCATGCTATCCCAGCCGGCAGACTTGGTTGATATATTCTGAATTCAGATCCTGGAAAGTTAAGTTGAACCACCAGTCTTCCTGCTTGACTCAAACCCTTCCCAGGAAACCCTGCATTTACAACACCTGTACCTCTACAGTAGTTTCAATAGCTGGGGTAACAAGAAAGATCAGCTTAGCTGCAAATAAGATCAACTCTACCAAGAGAAAAATAAAAAACAAATGAACTTATATTGTGTTTCATTATCTTTGGGTTCCAGAAATCCCCTAAAAGTGTAGGGACTACTCAGGATACACGAGGGAACAAGTTAGAGATCTATAAGCCTGCCAAGGCTATGAAAATGGATACATTGTCATTTTCCAACAGAAGGCTTTAGGATGGAAATCAGAAAAGCTGAAATTCACGGCAAAGTATACCATAATTTAATGCACAGCCGTGTATAGGTCCAGAGAAGTAGTAGATCTGGGAGATAACAGAGGGGACCAGGTGTAAATGTCAAAACAGCAGGCTCAACCTGCCAACAAGGTTCCAAGTAAGCAGGTTTGTGACCTGCAATCCAATTATTGAGTCACTTGAAGCCAAACTAGGAAGCCAACTCAAATTTCCAAATCCAAAAACATGAACAGAAGCTGATCCCTTACAGTGGATACCTCATTTTGGCGCTTGACTCATTACCAGGATCAGGCCACCCCCTTCACCATCCCACCGTGTGATCAACACTATCATGTTCATGTTATCCATGATTCACAATGACTATATAATACTTATCTCTCAATAAAGAATATTATCTAGTTTCCAAATATTTTTCCCCTTATAACTCTTCTAAAACAGCACAGTTACAACATAAACATATGAGGAGCTTAGCTGTGGTGGCTCCTCAGATTATAGGCTGTTGAACATGGGCCCAAACTGGGCAAAGTGTTGCTGATGGAACCTGATCCCAAGGCATGCTGCAGGAACGGCAGAGAAGGCAAGCCGGTTGTCAGGGATCCAGTCTTGAACAGCCAGCCCGTCATTTTCAGGGGTAACTTGGGCTGGGTTTTTTGCGGGCAATTTCCACCACAAGAGGGGAGCTAACTTTAAAAGGTAGGAGGCAGACTTCCTCACCCAGGACCATGGGCTGGCAGCTGGGATTATAGTGTCAATCACCCTGGCGAGGGTGATGTACACAATCCCAAACAGCTTACCAGAATGGTCGGTTGGAAGTTCAGGCAAAGAAGCGGGCATAGGTTTTGGAGTCATGGGCAGTTCTATGGAGAGGTCATAAGCAGGGAGATAGTTGAATTTCCCTCTGAACAACTTGGGTGTTGAAAATATCCACAGGCCTTGTCGGTTGTATCTAATTGTGGATTGTATGCGGGCCAGGGGATTGAGTTTGAGTATCTTTTCTGGGGTGTATTCCTTGTATTCAGACTTCAGAGGGTAGTTGATAAAATGGACGGGTCCAAAGGGTACACCAGTAGGACAGAAAACAGCAGGCAGTGTAGCAGGCAGGCCAGCAGATCTCAAACTGAATTGGTAGACCGCAAATACAAAATAAGGCAATAGCTTTACTAGCCAAATCAACATAACCTTTATTCAAAAATGGTGATAAGTTTAGAGCATGGGGTCTTTGGGTCTATATAGTACCCCACCTCCAAACTTAACATTTTCCATGGGGGGTTCATCAGGGCATTGAGAAGGGCAGGGCCCGGGGAACTGGGTGCTTGGGTCCAAAGGCAGCAAAATGGCACTTGGCCCAGGAGTTCTTTCATTGATCAAGAATCTTGATTTGGCTACCTGATTATCTTGCTTTAGTGTTGTGGTCATAGGACTGGGCCGCAACCTGTGCCTCTTTCCTGGGTTGGCTCTTGATTGGTTGCTGGTGTAGACTTCAAGTTTATGAAGCTAATAGTTGCCAAATCAGTACCTCCATTAGGCGCTGTGATTAGTCTTTGATTTGGTGCAATAATTTCTTTGGTTTGGCTCTTTTTACTGCATGGGTCAACATTCTTGGTATCAGCATGTGGGTGCTTGATCCCAGAACAACGTGGGCAGGCAGTCCTGCAGTCTACAGGCCTGGAGGCCCGAGGGAATCCAGGGTCAGGGTTTAATTCCTGCTCCCGGGCCTGGGTTTCCAGAGAGGAAGAATTGTCAATCCTGACACCGGTCCATCTTTGGTATTGGGTAGGGGAATCTAACCAATTAGTTCTCTTAATTGCTCCAGTAAAGTAAGGATTGATCCATGTGATATACAGTCAAGAGATATCCTCTCAATGATAGCACAACCTATCACCAAGGGATTGGGGTTGCTATATACTTGCTTTCAGATGTGAAAGAGCAAGAGTAAAGCACTGGGTTGGGGACCCCAACACTTTGGATTAGACCTGGGTTGCCTTTCCAGGTTGGGTTTCAATTAGTTTCTGCCCAGTCATCCAAAAAGTACATGTATCTGGGCCTTTCTGGAGGCATAGGGCCTTCATCAGGAATGGAAATTGATTGTCTGGTCTTTGAACCACAGTCTTTTTTTCTTGCTTGGACTACCTTGCAGGGTGGAACTTCTGGCCTGGGTATGAGGAGAACTATGGTTGCCTTTTTGGGACTTGACCTTATTGTGTAAATCCTCAGGTGAAATCTTTGTTTTTAGGGGCCTCATTTGAGAACTCTCCTGATTTGGTGGTGGGGCCTGGACTGGCCTGGGAGCTGCCGGCTGGGCACTGGGGAACTGGGGTGAAGGAGGCCTGGATAGCTGGTGGCAGGGATCATGGGGAGGGTTCCAAACCCAACTTTAGATCTGGGTGGCAGTTTACCAATCCAGGGGAACTGCTAATGGTATTTTGAACAATGCATTCTGCCTGGGTTGGTGTGGCAAGATATCAGAGTGCTGTTTGTTCTCTGTATATTGAGGATATAGTTGTTGGTTTCCCCTTAATGGCAGGAATATTCCTGCCACCAAGTTTATGTACCAGGTGTCAATAAACAGTGCCATTGTCACAGATCATGAATGAATTAGACAAAAGAACGTCCACTTAGGATCTAAGTGACAAAAAAATTTAGTGATTGCGACATGGTTTAGCAGGGTTAAATATGTTAAAAACGCCTAAAAACAGGTGTTTGAAGCGTATCTGGATTGCGCATCAAGTGCAGGCTTCACTTATGAGTTTATTAATAGGCCAAAAAAATAACTGCCACTTGCCTCTATTAGGCAAGGCAAATGAAACTGGTTGTTTTCTTCTGAGGCTCTTTCTACTGTATAATTCCACTCTCCTCCTTTTAGAAAGTCCTTCTGTCTGTGCCTCCTTTCCCCTGGTGGAAATTCCCCTGTCTTCTACTATATAACTGCATCACTATCTTAATAAATACCAGTTTTGTCTTTATACCCTTATATTATTTTATCCTACTAAAGGCTGCCACTATACCAACTACAGGTATAGTATTAAGATTTAGGAGTACTGACTAACTATTGTAGAATTATTGCAACTTATAGCCATATTTTGCAACATTGGCTCTCATGTCTTACACTACCAACAGCCCCCACACCGCAATTCTGTCTATGAGGAGGGAGGAATCCCCCTGGCTGAGTCTTCTGCCACTGCTTCCCCCTATCACCAGGTACCAGCCTTCACTGCTACCAATGTCCATTCTGGGGAAAGAGAAGGCGCTTCCTATGGCCTGCCCACCCTCAGAAACATCATGCCTGAACACCAACGTCCCCAAGCCATTGTTTTTGGTCAAACACTGCTCTTACAAGCTCCTGCACCCTTAGAAATGGATGCCAGTTCTTCCCCCTCCAAGGACGCCATCTGTAGTGCCATCCACACCATGTACTCTGGTTCTGCTGAAAATTGAGCTTTCTCTGAGCACCTTGCTCTTCAGCAACCTTCTGCTGAAAACTCCTTGGTTTGCTTCCAGAGCCTCTCCCAAGCCAACCCTGACCAACTCTGCCAAGATCTCTGCACTGTTGAGCACATCAAGGATTACTTGCAACAATTTACCCACCCTGTTGTATGCCATAACCAAATGCATTTGGGCCGCATCTAAAGCCTGGTACACAACCAGGAGATAATGGTGTCAGGGACCCACTTGGCAGGGAAAAAGTTCCCTAATTGGTGGGCCAAGGCCCCAAAGTTAAATCCTGCTATTACCAAGCCAATAGGAATCATGACCATTGTGAGGTGTCCTAGGTGTCCCAGGTAAGCAATTCTCCTAAACATAGAGCTGAACTGACCAAGTAGGTAGTACCCCACCACGTAAATCAAGAGATAGAAGGAGGCATAAGGTCTAACCAGAGCAGGTTTGGCAGGAGGCGGAGTGAACAAACAACCCTATTGGATTTTTTGTCCCCAGTGGCTGGAGGGGCACTTAAACCATCTGTGAGCAAGGGATTCCTTTTGATGGGTGTCATCTGGAGAGGAGTTGTACCAGTCAGTTGTAGGTGTTGGGTTTTCCAAGATTGATACCACTGGCAAGAAGGAAGCTAGAAACCAGAACAGGAATAAAATTCTTCTCATTGCTTCAAAAAATAGTTATCAGAAGGTGAATGAGTAGCAGGTATAGGATAAAGTCTTTATTGTTTGAACAAAGAGAAATGATGAAAAAAACTCACTTAAATACCCTCAAAATGAAGGCTGTGACATTTAAGTGGTATTTTAGAAAATAAAAGGGATTTTTATGAAACTTGTGATAAAGTAATACCTTTTTCAAACACTGATGAAAGTGGAGCTTAATAATATGGATGGTAATATGATTGAAACATCAGATCCAGGGATAAGCCATAAGGCTGAACATAATTAAGCAGAGTGTGACCAGGTAATCACTTAAAATTAAGTACAGAGCCTTGCTCAAATATAGGCACATTTGATTCAAGAGCAGCAAGGAAGACAACAGCAGCCAATCAGGACGCGAGCGGTAAATGACGTTGTTAAATGTATTATTAACCTTTTCAAAACCTGATTCAAAGGCCAGAGCAAAAGTTGAATGAATAACATCAGCATAAATAGGTAAAATAAGTTGAATAATTGATTCTGTATTAACACTGGGCTCTTTTTTAGGGTTCTGAGTTTGATTCCTGTTAATCCCATTGTCAGAGTACAAACTGGCCCCAAATACCTTGTTGTTGTGTTGTTTTGAGAGGAAATTCTTGCAAAGGTTGTCAATAAAATTAATGTAGTCAGGGAAAGAATCCCTGAAATTATCCTCCCCAGGAAGGCCCTTCTCTTCCTGAGTCTCTTTGTAGTGTGAGAGGACTTCCGGTGTATTCTCTAGGTTCTCTTCTGGTTCCCAGGAGTTGGATTCTACCTTGTAGCCATTCCATTTTACCAAGTATTGACATTTGCCTTGGGAGGTGCGGTGATTGAGGATGTCTTCTACTTCCCATTCCAGAATATGGTTCAAGATGATAGAAGGAGGGTCCTTGTGGTTCATGTCAGATGATGACCCCTTGAATTTAGACAGAAGACTGATGTGGAAGACATCATGGGCGGAGGAGCCTTCAGGAAGTTTGAGCCAGAAGTTAACATCAGAGTGTTGCTCAATGATCAAAAGGGAACCAATCTTCTTCAGTCCTAGTTTTAGCCCTGGAATATCCAGTTTAAGATTTTTTGTACTGAGGAACATGTAGTCTACCACTTGGATGTCTTCAGGTGTTCTTTGATGTTTATCAGCTTAGGTCTTATACTGTAGGATGGTCTTTTCCAGTTATGTCTTGAGTTGTTGGTGATTCTTGAGTAAGGATGTTGCTCATTGGTACGCCAACAGAATAGTGTCTTCAGTTGTTGGATCAGGAAAATCTTCAGGGTTATATCCATAGTTGGCAAAGAGGGGGGATACTCCAATAGAATTGTGGTGATTGATGTTATAGCATAGTTGGGCAAGTGGAAGTAAGGTTACCAAATCATCCTGTTGTAAGTTCACATAGTTCCTGAGAAAACCTTCCAGCACTTGGTTAACCCTTTCTGTTTTTCTGTTGGTCTGAGGATGAAAGGATGTGGACATGAGAGTTTTAACATGTAATGCCTTCATTAGGAACTGCCAAAACTTTGATGTGAATTGTAGACCTAGAACTGAGATGATGTTGTTAGGAATTCCGTGGTTGGAGATTACATGAGTAAAGAGCATGTTGGCAGTGTCTTCTGCCGTTGCACGCTTGAAGGGCGTAAAGATTGCATATTTGGTTAGCTAATCTACTACCACAAAGATGCCTTCATGTTGTCACTTTCTGGAAGGTCCACAATAAAATCCATGGAGATGGAATGCCAAGTGCGCGAAGGAATAGGTAGTGATTTGAGTAAACCTTGGTGCTTCATGGTGGAGGGTTTGTTGCGGCCACACAGCATGCATGTGGAGATGTATTTGGCAACTGTTTTCTTCAAATTGGGCCACCAGTATCTTCGTTGGATTCTCTTGACTGTCTTGCAAATGCCTCCATGTCCTGTGAGAGGGGAGTCGTGGAAACTTTCCAAGATTGTTTGTTGGTGTTTGTCAGTTGGTACATAAAGGCTTCCATTCTTTGACCAAGATCTGTTGTTTAGAGTAAGCCCTGTGGGGGTGTTCTCCTTATCAAGGAGTTGAGATGCTATGATGTCCTGGTCCAAGGTGGATATATAAAATAGGGTCATGATGTGGGAGAGGAACTGATCTTCAGAGAGTATAGCACATTCATTGTGTTTAACGTAGGACTGGCTTGGGTCATCCAAGTCCTCTTGTCTACTGATGGCGTCTGGTACTATGTTCTGGTGTCCTGGAGTGTAACTAATCTTGAAGTCAAAGGCAAGTAGATTGATAGTCCATTGTGCCAGACGTGGGCTAACCTTTCTCTTCTTAGTGAAGTAAAGGAGGTTCTTATGGTTGGTTCTGATTTGCACGGGGAATTTACTTTCTTCCAAGTAGTGACACCAGTGGTCCAAGGATTTGACAATGGCAAATAGTTCTTTCTTGTACACGTGGTAATTTATCTCTCAGTCAAGCAGCTTATAGGAATAGAACGCCACAGGGTGGAGTTCACTATCCTCCCCAAGCTGCAGCAACACCCCTCCTAGGGCAAAGTTGGAGGTGTCTGTGTCCAAAAAAATTGGTGTTCAGGGTCAGGGCAGAGAAGCACCGGGGCTGAGGTGAAATGCTTCTTGAGCATTTCAAACGCCTGGTCAGCTTCAGACAACCAGAAAAAGGGAGGAGGACACCAAGGAGGACTACACCAAGGATGCTGATATCAAGGAGGACAATGAGGAACAGTAAAAAAACTACTAAGCAGCCAGGGCAAGGAGAAATCCTTGGCTGCCTTTGTAATTTTGACACCCTCATATCCCCCATACTGCTTCCCCCAACAAACCTGCTCAGAGGTCTGCTGTTTTACCATCCTCTGAGTCAAAACCTAAGGATGGACCCTTACTTATTGAGTTTGACTCTCAGCCAATACACAAGGATGCTGAATATGAAGGAGTTTAATAGGACCTCCTACATTGAGTCCTCACAATTAACACTCGGACCCATTGGACTACACTTTGCCCTGAGGTGGTTATCCCAAAAATAGCTCAGAGAACAGTATCCTTACCTTATTCTGAACAACTGGCTCAACCAGGTGTTGAAGTCAATCATGAAGAGGACAGTGATTACCAACTGGCCAAGCTGCTGCATACATAAACATCTCAGCACTCCTAGAATCTCTCAAGGAAGCAAGCCCAGCTAGAGGAGCTGCCATGGCTATCTTCCTGGAGAAGTTCAAGGGACTGAGTATACACCAGGTCTTCAAGATTGTGGAGATCAGAGAGAACTTTCAGGATTGTATCTATATCAATCTGGTAGTGAACAAACCCTACGTCCAAGCCATACTGGACACTGGTGCTCCAGGGAATATTATATGCTCACAGCTGGTCAAAAAGTTGAAGCTGGCACCAGACTTAGCCTACCATGAAGATTTTGGTACAGCTGGGCCACAGACCACTAGAGCAAAAGGAGACTACTCCTACCTCCTTCTTTACTTTGAGAAACTAATGGTCACCTCCCCTGGCATAGTTCTGGAAAACAACAGCTATGACATTCTTATTGGGACTAGCTTCATGGTCCAAGATGGCACTGTGACCAACCATGGAGACTACTTACTAGTGGGTGAGTTCCTGATAGATTGATTGAACCTATTTTTGAGGCCCTTTTTGGGACCTCAAGCCAAATCAAGACATTAGAACTTGATTACCAGCTAGGACTAGTAAATACTCTGGAGCTGGTATTTATTATCATCATCTTATGCCTTACTGTCTATCTAGTGGCTGTATTACGTAAACAACCTTCCTTGCCTAAATCCTGTGAAAACAGTCAGTTTCAAACATTAGTGTTGAACAGTGTCTCAGTAGCTCAACCAGAGTACAAAGCCTCTAACAAGATCCTTATGCTCCTTGCCTTTTACCAATTGCTATTTGAGACTGCTCCCAAAAAACTCTGTACTGATGCTCAGAAGGTTCATCACATTGCTGAACAGCTCCAAGGTAAGGCCTGTCAGTGGTATGCCAAGAGCATTCTCAAGGGAGATGAACTCTTACACAACTATCCTAATTTTTATGAGCATCTTCTTTCTACCATTTCACCTAAGCTCTTGTCAGAAGAACTCTGAGATCAAATATCTAGCCTTTACCAGGGGAAGATGGCTACTTTGGAATTTCTTGAAGAATTCACCTGTATCAAGAATGCCATTGGGATGGGTAATGAAGATGCCTGCTACCTCTTGCAGATGAGACTTTTGCCTAAACTCAAGAGTTTCTTGGCTCACCACATCCTTCCTACCAACTACAACAACCTTGTTCAAAAAATCCTAAGCTGGGCTCCTCAGGTTAAGAAACTCCCCCCTTGGAAACCCACTCCTTGCCAGATGCCGCTGACCAAGAAGAACAATTTGGATACTCCCCCCGGTCTCATCCCTAAGGAGGGTGGGGAATATCAGCTTTCTGATACCAAACGCAAATGCCACATGGACAAAGGCTGCCATCTTTACTGTGGAAATAAAGGCCCCCAAGCTAAGGATTGCTTTGCACTCAACTGTGTCCAGCAGTCCCCATCAGCAGTTTTGGCGGCCCTCAACCCAAATAAATCTGCCAATAAGTCTTACGCTTCCTTTCCTGTTACAATCAAAACCTCTCAAGGAAGTCTCAAAACCTTTTCACTCCTTGATACTGGTGCCATGGGTAAATTCTTTGACCACTCCATTTTGAAGCTACTATACATTTAAGACTACACTCCTTCATCTGTCTTGCTAGCTAATAAGTCTTCAATTCACGTCAATTGCATTTTTTGCCCCATCAAAACCTCCATAGCCGGATTTTCCTTCACCTTGAATTATTCCACCATCCATGGTCTTGCCTGCCCTGTCATTATTGGATACCCATGGTGTGAACAAGCCTGGATGAACATCAACTGGGACACACATCAAATTGAGTTCACAAACCTTGGAGTCAACTTCTCAGTGCCAATTGGTCAGTACAACACACATGGTCCTACCAAATTAGAATTCCTTACTAGTCTGGGGCAGACCCAAGTCCACTAAAGGGTTCACTTCCAGATGAATTGCTTCATTATGATAGCTTGTTTAGTGAGGCCAGCTGTAACCAGCTACTGTCTCATAAGTCTTTGGACCTTAGAATTGAGCTGATTCCCGGAAGCATACCATCTTGGGGCAAACTTTATCCAACAAACCAAGCACAGGGCATAGTATTAAAGGAATATCTTGACAAGAACTTGAAGAAAGGATTCATATACTGCTCTAATTCATCCTGCTCCTCCCCTATCTTCTTTGTCAAGAAATCAGATGGTACCCTTTGCCTGGTAGTAGATTACGCCAAACTAAACTCTATCCCTATCAAGAACCAAAACCAACTCCTGGCTGCTGAAAAACTGACAGACAAACTTACAGGCACCTGTATCCTTTCTAAACTTGACTTATAAAATTCTTACAACCAGATCTGCATTGCTGAAGGCAACAAATGGAAGACGGCAATTTAAACTCCCTTTGGTCTTTATGAATACTTAGTTATGCCTTTTGGTCTCAGTAATTCCCCTGCCACCTTCCAGGGACTCATGAACAATGTGGTGTTTCCTTTCCTGAACACTAGTGTGGTGTTTTACTTGGAAAATATATTGATTTAATCCCTGGATGAAGAAAGCCATCTTGGCCACCTTAAGGAAGTCATGAAAGCACTCACCAAGGCTAATATATTTTGTAAGTTATCTAAGTGCAAGTTTTTTGCTTCAGAAATTGAGTTCTTGGGGTATTCCACCATGCCTGGTGGTTTTGAAGTTTCCCCTTCTAAAGTTGAGGCGGTTCTGAGTTGGCCAGTACCAACCTCCTGTACCAAGCTCTGTGGGTTTTGGGCTTGGAAAATTTTTGCCAGAAATTCATTAAGGATTTTTTGACTATTTCTCTCCCTCTGACTGATCTTACTTCCAGTAAGGTTCCCTTTGTTTGGTCAACTCTGGCCCAGGAAGCTTTTGATACTCTCAAGCATGCCTTCACTTTGGCTCTGGTCCTGCTACGCCTGGACCCAGGCCGCCAATTTTTTTGGAAACTGACACGTCTGACTACACGTTGGGAGAAGTACTTCTCCAGTAAGAGGAGGATGATGAATTCCACCCTGTGGCCTTCTACTCATACAAGCTCTTGGATTGGGAACAAAATTACCACGTATATGAGAAGGAGCTGTACACTATTTTGAATTCCTTGAAGCACTGGAGAAGATACCTTGAGGGGAGCAAGTATCCTACAATCATCTGCACTGACCATAAAAATCTTTTGTACTTCACAGAGAAGCAAAAGATTGTTCTTGTTTGGCCAGATGGGACATTGACCTTTTGGCTTATGATTTTGTGATAGAATATACACCCAGTAAATTGAAAATAGTCCATGACACAATCAGCAGACAGAAGGATCTTAAGTACAACCCAGCTGTAGACCTTGACCACAATAACCAGGCAGTGTTATCTTCCTCCCAGTTCCTGACCAGCATCATTGAGATATCTGCCTTCACTGCCTTGGACCAAGAGATTATGGAAGCCCAGATGTTGTTTTCCTTTCAGGAAGAGCTTGCCAATATGCTAGAGAAGACTCCACAGGCAGTGGTGGTAAACAATCAGGGAATCCTCTATGTTAATGGCTCTTTAGTCATTCCTGAAGGTAGCATACAAACCCAACCAGTGAGCCATATGCATGAAGGACAACTGGCTGGACATGGAAGTCTGATGAAAACTTTGAAGAGACTAAGTAGACGTACTGGTGGCCTGGCATGAAGAAGAAGTTTGTGAATTTATCCTCTCTTGCATTACATATGGGAGGAATAAGCCAGGAAACTCCAAGCCCCAGGGTCTTCTTTGTCTGCTTCTAATTTAAACATGTCCTTGGTCTTTGGTATCTATGGATTTTATAGTTGACCTACCATTAAGCAGCGGAAACTCAGGGGTTATAGTGGTAGTCAACTGTTTTACCAAGTACTCAATATTTATTATGTTTATGTCCTGCACCTCTAAGGAAGTGGCCAATATGTTCTTTTCAAGAGTAGTATGCAATCATAGTCTCCCTACAGACATTAAGTTGGGCAGAGGGGTTCAATTCACATCCTGGTTTTGGAAGGCTTTAATGGAACAGATGGAAGTCAAGGTCAACCTATCTACTTCCTTTTATCCACAGACAGACGGACAGACAGAGAGAGGTAATCAGGTCTTAGAAGGATATCTTTGATAATACATTAATTCTTGGCAAGATAAATGGAGCTCATTCTGCTACCTGGATCAGTTATGTTACAACACTGCTTATCACAGTTCCATTAGAATGTTGCCTTTCTTTGAAAACTTCAGGTTTTATTTGGAGACCTTCCCAACCACAATTTCAGAATTTTATGTACCCTTAGGCAGATGAGCTTGCAAACTGAATAAAAAAATATTCAGACTTGATCTTATTTTTGACCAAGGCTCACAAGGAATACAAGAAGTACACCAACTGCTGCCACTCTCCAGAGAAAGAGCATCCTGTGGGCTCCTATATCTACCTGAATGCCCGCAATTTGAAACTAAAGATACCTAGTAAGAAGTTAGGCCCCAAGAAGATTAGTCCCCTTAAGGGTTTAGAGAAACTTTCTAGCCTTAACTACAGACTGGAGCTTCTGGCGGGATCTAGCATACATGATATCTTCCATGTTGATCTCCTCACTCCCTTTGATGGTGATTCCAAGACTCTTGAGGGAAGAAATCCAGGTCCATAGATAGTCTCCAACACCTTTGAATGGGGATTGAGGACATAATCAACCTTCATCAAGTTAAAGGGAATTCACAATTCCTTGTCAAATGGAAGGATTATGGAAAAGAGTCCAACTCCTGGGAACCTGAGGAGAACTTGCAGCATTGCCCAGAGATCCTTGGGAAGTTTCTGGCCAGGGGTGATCTTCCCTTGGATGGGGGTAGTGTCAGGAATCCAATTTATTTAATTACTGCCAAAAATCATGATGAGTCACCAAATTTATATAGTCATGGTTTTTTGTTCATCTGAAGCTTCTAAAAATGAAGAATTAGTTAATAGTGTATAGCCCCAACATATGCGGGAGTATTCTAGCAAAGTAGGGTACCAAGTTGGCGACTTGGAATCCTGTGAGCGCTGTCACAATGGGGTAGACCGTCATCATCCATCTGAAGACTTTGGCATGTATGTTATATCTTCCAAAATTACTGGCAAAATACGTAAGTACGTAGTATACATAGGTGTATATAGCTACATACTGGGTGGAGTGGGGCAACACCAGCGTGGGCCAGGAGTAATGCTCAGAGGAGTTGAGCTGTGCTGGCTCTTTGTAGATGTACTTGTCAGGTAGTTTATTGAACAGTCCATGCTGGTGATTGTATTGGTGGCCCCCAATCCCTAGGCAGGCTGTGAGTACAGCTGAGAAGATTAAATGGTTCATCTTCTGATCCTGGGAAGGGTAAGACAAAGCTTAGTGTCTTTAACTTTCTTGTAGAGTAAAAGTTCTGATTGATTTATATGATACTATTGAGGGGTAATTTCACTCAATGATAGCACAAAATATCATCAAGTGAATTGGCTTTATTATATACTATCATCCTTGTGGTGGCATGAATAGAGTAAAACACTGGACAGGGAATCCCAAACACTTGGTGTTGTCTGGAATTCCCTTTTGGGAGGGGAATTGGTCGTGGTGTGCAGGCAATGAATTGTTATCTCTGGGCTTGCATTGGCTTGGTGTATCATTGGATGCTTTCATACATCCAATTTTTAATTCTGCAGTTAATGCAGGAATGGATGGGTTGAGCAGCTTGTCAGCCCCTCCCAAATTTGGAAAATTCCAAATTTGGGCAGCAGTTCCCCCTCCATTTGGGTTTAGGGAAATTGCCTTTTTGGATTTCCCCATTTGGAAAATTCCCCATTTGGAGGCCTGGGTGGGGGACTGGCTGGCAGGAGTGGGCAGGCAGGCAGGCAGGCTGGGGGCGGGCAAGCCACCAGGCTTGGCATGCGGCCAGCTGCACGGCCCGCGGACGGGGTATAAAACCTGTCCAAATTAAAAATCTTATTTTTAATTTTTGTTTCCTGGCCCTGACTTTTTGCGGCAGTTTCCCCAATAAGGGGGAACTGCTGACATTTTTTATTTTGTTTATCACAATCAATTGTGCACAAAATATTGTCCTGAACCAAAGTGTTGTCATGAATATTCCTGACAATAGTATATGTTCTATATTACCCTTGGATAACAGTCTGTTTGAAATTGATTCAGTGACAGGGATCAAACCCGTACACTCCCAAGACTTAGTCACTCATCTAGAAAGCAAGGTTAATACTGAAATTGAGCTCAATCAATTGTTACCTTTGAAATTCAATCATAGCCAATCAAACAAACCAAAACAACTTTGAACTGTCTTTTTTGCGCTCTGGGTGATGTTGACAAGGTTTCAGACTTTTGTTGTTTTAACCCTGTGTTGTTGTCTGCTGCTCTTGCAGTCCAACCCAACTCCTGGTCCCCATCTTTTGTAGAGTCAATACAAGCCATGCCTGTCAGTTAGGGAAATTTAGATAAGGAATTTCTCCAAAAATCTATTTGAAAATGGATTCAATAATAAGGGAGTAATCATTTTCTCCAGTTTGAATTTCCAAACTGCCCAATTCTCCAGATTCATCCCCAAATTTTCTTATCCCCTTTATTTATTTCATTATGTCACCTTCTTGCTACCAACCTAAAAAAAGCTGTAAAGTTATATTTTAGTATTTGTTCAATCAATAAAGTCTACATTCACCCCAAGTGAGTTATTGTCCATTCTTAGCTTGACTTAAATCTTTCCTTAATCCTAACCATGGGACTACCCAAGACTTTTTTTATGAAGTCTCTTGGGTATAAATGTATCTATTGTATGATTTTGTTGCCAGCTGTATTGGCCAGCATTTTGATAGGTTCACATGCAGACTCTGGCACTTCCTCTGAAACTCAATACTTGGATAGCTCCTGGCGCCAGGTAATACCAGGAGTATGGTATACAGCTACCCCCTTGTCTCACAACCCATCTTGAAAGAAAGAGCCTCAGAACTATCAGTCTGTACCCAAAACTGTCATTCCACGGGTCTTTTGCCCATTGGCCTCTGCCTTTCTCTTGTGCTACTTAGGAGCATACTTCTTCCTTGGAAGATTCAATCTGCTCTTAGGCTGGTATTGCATAGTTGGGGAACTCTTTCATCTTGGTATGGTGTTCTTGCCAGTGGGTTCATTGGTAACTGGGCTAAATTCCTCTGCAATCATTCACCACCTTGGGAGACTACTTCTAAGTGGGTTGGTGCCTGACATGCACCATCAGTTCCAACTATTAACCCAGGTAAACCTGGATCTCTCAACTTACATCCCTCCCCAAACTTATTTCTAGTATCATGGACATAGTTTTCCCAGGTGTGGCTAGGCCAAAGCGCTGCCACCTGGGGAAAACTGGCCCAAATTCCTGCCCACTTGCAGTGATTGCAGATTTAAATCTAAAAATCAATTGCAAGTGAATATTGGCACAGAAAACTGAGTCTAAGCAGGGCGCTGATGCCCCATGCTCAATTTTTAAAAATTCACATGTTAGACTTTGAATTCTGACCTCCAAGGAGGTTAGGTAAAAGCTTACAGAACCACCAGTGGTGATGGCTGTAAGCTGACTAAATGTTATATATAAAGAGGCCACCTCATCAAGATAAACCCAAGAGCCTTAAGTAACAATCACTTTCAACAAACTACTCTAGCAGTTTGATATTTTCTTCACATTAAATATCTTGCCTCATGACTCACTTAATCTAATATCTGTAATCTGGTTTGTAACAACCAGATGATTAGACTTGGCATTCTCACCTTTGCAATCTCCTAAAAATCTTTCTCCTCTTGACAAAATGATCCCTGAAATCCGCAAAGTTGGGTGTGAACCCATCTATGCAGCAGATTTTCTGACCTTGCACCAAATTAGAGCCTCCCTTGGGACCTGTACATTACCATCTGTTGTACATTCCCGTATTCCCTTGTCAAAGGTTACTGTTCCAGAGTAAATACAATCCTCTTCTCCTTGTTGACAATTCCACCCCAATTTAGGGATGCATCCCCCATTTGATGAACTATGCCCAGCTTTCACTATACTTCACCTTGGCAGCTAGGCTTCAAACTCTTGCAATCCAAGCCATGTGAGTGGAAGTTGAGGGTACTGAAGGTAATGGACTGGCTTGCTGGGGCTAGAACAGGGAAATATTTGAGCAGAAGGCCCTTCAAGCAAGCTCCTGCCCCCTCTATGATGCTTTGATCTCTATGCCCCACCCCTGACCAGGCCTATTGTTCAATTGGACTGAAATGTGGCTATAGCAAAGCATAGATCTATCAGTGCTGCACATAGCTCCTCCAGTTGAGATCTCTTTATCCCCGCTACATGTAGGATTACCCAAATTACACCCTTCATCAAACGCTCTCTTGACTGATTAAGCCAACCTGGCCAGGAAGTCTGCTTCTGGCATGGGAGCCCAATCCTTCATGCAGGCCTTCTGATTCATCATTGACAGAAGACCTGTATTGAGGGCTTTGTTGCAAGGCTGGGCATTCCCTGGCTCAAAAGTGTTCCAAGTTCAACAACTGCCTTGCAGACCTTGAAGGGATTGGTTCACTACTGATCCGTCCACCAATCTAGGAAAACCCTTCTTGAAGGATAAACCAGGCTGTGATACTAATTAAACTGAAATCCCTAAGGGGATATACTATAAATTCACTGCACCCATTGGCTTTGGATGGCACTATTTTCCCTTGTTGCACTAAGAAAAGCTCCTAAATGCCAGCCAAGCCACTCAATTCTTTAGGGGATGTGGCGCGCACAGGAAATAAAAGATTTATATTAGCTTATCCTGCAGATTTTCTGGACTTTTTGCTCTTCCTGGGAAGAAGCACTGGTTAATTTGGACTATTTATTGGCATGGTGTTGATTGCTTTTGAAAACAATTAGGGGCAGCCAATCAGGGGATGGCACACCAATGTTAACAAAGTCAAATGAATTCAAATGCCCAAAATCAACCCTAGTCAATTGGATGGAGCTGCAGAAATTAGCATGAAAACTTCCAGTCTCCCTGGATTTGGCCAGAAAAATTTCTCTTCTGGACAATTAGAGCAGGCCTAGTGATAGTGTGATGAATCTATGTGCAACCCATTCCCTTAAACATAGCAAGGGGGCTCCAGTCCCCTGCTTGTTCATTTTCCCTTTGTATAAACTTTGAAGCTTGTTGCTATACAACTTTATCTTACTTTGTTTTTAAACTCTTTGCTGGAGTTTCTTATACTCTTTAATTAAAGTGTTAGTCCTATTCCTATTAAACCTTACCTTACTCTGGTCCCGTTCAATCCCAGTTGCCTTTCCAATACCCCTAGGAGAAGTGTTAGGTCATAG
This sequence comes from Entomophthora muscae, assembly GCA_014839935.2. NCBI lineage: Eukaryota > Fungi > Entomophthoromycota > Entomophthoromycetes > Entomophthorales > Entomophthoraceae > Entomophthora > Entomophthora muscae. The sequence continues at coordinate 227,795 of QTSX02001477.1, forward strand.
GTTTGTTTAAATCTACTTACGCTTTTGAAAGTACTATTCAAATCTAAAATTCAATTTAAAATCCTTATAAATCTTACTTTTATATTGAAAATATCTTGTTTTTGTTTAAATCTGAACCTGCCTTTACTTTGATCAACGCTCAAGCCATCCAAGGTGTCCCCAAGTCTTCCCTGAGCTTACAAGCTTAATTCTGCTTGAGTTTCTTGCGGCTACTTCAGCCAAATTAAATTCTATACATCTAAGACCCAGAAATTATACCTAGAGGCTCCAAATTTCCCAAAGATCTCAGAAATGATACCCCCTGTTCTTAAATTTGTTGCGTTTTCCTTAGCCCCCTTCCTGCTGCTTCTCTGGTCTACTTCTCCCAATCTTTGGTCTCACATCTCCTCTTTGGCATGCCTTGTGGGCAATGACCTTTCTAGCCTCTTGCATCTCCCTAGTGGTCTTCTCATCTCTGATGAAGCTCTGGTCAAGAGTCTGACCTGCAATGACCTGAACTTGTACTCTTCTGACTGCTTTGCTCAATCTCCTAGCTGAGGAGATACCTGTGTCCTCTTCCCTCCATCTGAAGAGTAATGACTTGGTGCTCCTCCAAGCGCCTGTGGCACCAACTCTTATTCCCACTTGTACGCCTTGGCTGCTCACCAGCCTAGTGTTGATAGGACTGAATGTGTTCTTTCCTCAATTGTCCCCTGTGTCCTCTATTTGGTCCCCTCTTAGAGAAATCATCCCAGTGATTCACTGGGCGGCATCTTGGTGGTTTGTCTCACCAGGATGGGAGCCAAACTTAGTTTAGCCCCCTCTCTCACATATACATAGTGGTTACCCAATATCCAGAGAACCTCACTATAATCTCTTATAATACTAAGCATAAGAACCCAGAATAAGTTCTACTGTTTCAATGATCCTCATGCACACTCTAAAGTTGACTATACTACTTATAGAACCTTTTCTCTCCCAAATTCTTCTCATGCACCCTCTTATCACCAATCATTTGTCATTGTTAAGCATCTTTAAAAGGTGTACCTGAACTTTTTCAATTTTTGTTACAAGCCTTCTGATTTTCTCACCAAATATTGACTATTCATAATAATAAACTCATAGCTTTTGTTATCTGCATCAAACCTTTCCTGTTAACCTGTAAGAAGCTCTGTTTTTTTCTATTGCAACAACAATCAACCCTCCAAAATATGTACAGCCAATCTATCTCTCAATGCTGCTCCAACCCATCTCAACAACATCAGCAAATTGGAATCAGAAACAGCAGGTACCACTGGTTATACAGCTTCAAACCTGCAGATCTCAGGCCATGAGATCAGTCTTTATCCAAAAGTTTAATATTAGCATCTCAATTTAATTCCAGACACTTACCAGGTCCAATTTTGGGGTTGGATGTCAGGAATATTCCTGGCAACAGTGCAAAAAACACTAAAATTTGTAGCATACCATATAGGACAAAGGATTTAAAACATGTGCAGCGGGTTTCCCTGATTGGGAAAACTACTGCATAGAACAGTGCTTTCAAAAATAAATCCAAAATTCAAAATATAAAATTCAAAATTCAGACTGCAAGGCCTTTTATAGCCTGCCCAAAGTTTGCACGGCCAGCTGCCAGGCCTCCATGGGCTGCACAGGCACACACACACAACCACCACTGTCAGCCCAGCCATCTATTACTCCTGCTCCATGGGGAAATCGACAAATTGGGAAACCAAAAGTGGCAATTTCCCCAAATTCTAATTTGGGCAGCAGTTCCTCCCAAATCTGTAATTGTCCTAATGCAGAGGGTACTGACATGGTCACCTGCACTCAAATTCATGCACCAAGTTCAGTAAGTAGCTTGGGTGCATAAAAAATACTAACAGCAATTATGCCAATGCAAATTAGAGTTTAGCCAAACATTTCTAACTGCCAATATCCAATGCCAGCCAAGAAAGAGAATTTCAGAGACATCCAAATGTCTTTGGTTCCCAGTCCAATGCTTTTCAATATTCCTTCCCCACACAACTACTATTATATAATAAATCTTTATACCTTGATTATAAGTTTTTATATAATTATGTAAATTATTCTTAATCATATCACATAAATCACTAAGTCTTCACACTAAAAAAGCCTTGGTACTAAGCTTTTTCACCTCTTCCCAGGAGCTGGAGATGAAGCATCTCATATTTTCTTCTATTATCATAGCCTGCCTAGGGATTAGAGGCCACCAAACCATGTTTGAATCTTTTGGCCTTATGCCAGAACCCATCAAAGGGTACTGCTATGAGGAGCATGCACAACTCAACTCCTCACAACTAAACTCTTGGCCCCAATTGGGGTTTCCCCACTCCACAATGTTCATAGCAGTATACCCTATTACTTATTATGAACTAACATACTTCACTGGTAAATTCAGTCAATTTAATGTCCATGCAAAGGTGTTCTGTTAGGTATTATTGATATACCCAATTGTCATATCCTTGATATGGTCCCAAGTATCAAACTTAGCCCCCTTATCTAGCTAAAATACTTCCTCATATGCCAGGCTATTTTTTAGATTAATAACAAGTGTGAAGCTGTGTGAAATGACATAGATACTAGTGTAAAATCAGTTCCAGACATAATCAATAGTGAATTAAACTATTTCAGCCAACCAGAGCATAATTTTTCATGCTTTCAAACTAAAAATACATCAAATGGCCAGCCTATAGCCAATAAAAGCAGAACCAAATGCTTTATGGGCCTCTCAGAACCTACAAAGGCTGAAATTTTCCAGTCAAGAGATGTAGCCAAACCCAAGAATCTGCAACTAAGAATATCAAGCTTGGACTTCATTTCCTTTCATTCAAGAAATGAATCAGAAGGCAACTCTAATACAGCATCCCTTTTTATTTTTCTGCTTTCAGGCTGCAGCTTTATAAAGTTTTGTGAATAACCACTCAATGTTCAACAAGAGATGGGACCTGGCATAGTAAATTAAATATGCACCCTGATTCTCTTGATCAGTATATGATATACTGCTTCTTTTTTTAGAACAAACTCACCATCAATTTCCTTCTTCTATTTTTAGCAATAGATCCTTTGTTTTATTGAGAATTAGTTGTTGCTAATCATGAATACTCTTGTAATGATCTAACCCTCTAACATCACCTGTAATTTTTTAATTTTTCCCTGTTGATCTCTGCTGACACCAATATAAGTTTTAACAATGCTGATCCTACTCTCACAAGCCATCTTAAAGCTCTGCTTGGCATTGATTTGGCCCAAGTTGTTTGCATTACCCCTATGTTTAACACATTAATCTCTTTTTTAATACATAATAATGCTTCATGGTACATCTTGGCTTACACAAGTGTGTATTAAATCATCAACCAATTCTACACTTTTGAGAAGATTTTATTTGTTTGGTCACCTGGCTGTTATGTCAATGATAGGGATACCAGTAGGATATTTGCTGATGAAAATTAAACTGATGGATTTTCTAAATTTCATTGGGAAAAAGCTACTTACCTAGCAGATCTCTGGCATAAACATCCTGAAGCAGTTAAAAAGCAGGTGAAATCCTGAGAGGTACAGCAGAAATCAAATTGTAGAGATGAGCCATCCTGTCAAAGATCCAATCATTTGAAACCTTCTCTTTAATAGAATAAAGAAGAGCCCCCAAGTTGAACTTGACTAAAGTGGTTCTGACTGGAATTCCAATCATCAACATATGTAATAGATGTCCTAGCAATCTTAATCTCCTCAAAAAGAGAGTGAAGTGGTTTACCAAGTAATAAATGATGGTAAAGCCCAGGACCAATCATAGTGCCTGAGGATAGATAATAAGAGAAAAGCAAGCAGTTTTGACATATGAAGTGTGGTGGTGTGTTGTGAATCACAATATTCAAGCTTTATCAATTTTTCCTGTTACAGTAGATAACCAAATGGAAGGAATAGTGTGTCCCTGCAAGACCAGAAACCAGCAAAAAACTGCCACCAAAAACCTTGGAAGAAAAAGACAATTTAAATGATGTCATTGACAAAAAATGGGTCAAAGCTGAGGTCACTCAAATAGCCCAGGAAAATCTGGACTTTCCTTATTTTTTCCCAAATAATTATGACAAGAAAATGACATGGTATACACTATTTGGGGATGGCAGTGCTTGACCCACTGGTTGCCATAATTTTTTGAATTATGACGTCATTGACTCAAATTCCAATGCAGGCTCTCCAACTGCTGAAAATATTCTTGTCAGCCAATCAGATGCCACAGAATCTCCTCCTCCCCCATCCTGGACTCCCTTAAGACTTTCCTCATTCCCCTCTAGAAACTTGTTTCTAGATAGCTTACTTACACTCAAATAAAAAGAAAGTTTTTTTAAAAAATGTGTGATCATTTGGGGCTCCTTGCCCCTGTCTTTGAAAGATTAGTGTTTATTGTCTTCAAGGTTGCCATTGACTTCATGGCTGTGTCCTGGCCCACTATTTACATGCCAACACCTTCAGAATCTTTCTCTAATTTACCCCTGCAAATCATTTGCATTCTGAAAATTTTAACCTCCATCTTCTGCTACACTACCACTGGTGCCAAGATGATTAAGCCATCCTCCCAATTTGATATCCTGTTGCTCAAGAAACTTATTATTTGTCTACTGTATCCTCATTGTTTTTACTTGAATCATGCAGCTTACTGTTTCACTCTAAAATTGCCTTTGATGGGAGCACATTTTGAGTGTGAAATTCTCTAGTTCCATTTCTCAACTCAAAATATGCTTCAGTCTAAATTAGGTGAAAGACTCATTTAAATCCCAACTGGTGAAATGAGATATCCTTGAACCACTTATGAAAGTAGCCAGTGATCTATCTGTTTTTCTACTGTTTTGTGGTAAACAATTGCCATATATGAATTATTTATATTCACCCAATAAAATTAAGTTTTTGTTACACTCTTTCTTTGTGTTTATTCTTGTACTTTGGTGCCATCTTCCTATTTTTGTCTAGAGGAGATTTCTGATAATTATCATCCCCAGAGCCTTAAGATAAATTCTTTGTTTATCCCTGAAGAATAACCTCTGGCTTAGTACAAACCCAATACTACTGTTAGGATTTCCTGTTGTTTCCCTTGGCCACGCCCAAGTACACAACTGTGTGGATCAAAGCAATACCAAATTAAATCTTCAGATTTTTTAGTAGGTGTTGGATCTGGAGTCTCAAAATTCACATTAGCCCGGCTGTATAAAAAAACACACAAAACCCACACTAGAAGTAGGGGGTTTATGTTGTTGTAGAAGATCACAATTTTCTACTAATAAGCTAAAATTTGAAAAAATAGAATTTATTGTGAATGTTGCTAGGAATAAAATTGTTGGAGAAATTTTATCAGGAAAAGGATTTCAGCTTAAAAACTGAAGGGAAAGTGGAGAAGAAATATTATGTTCACCCTTAGATCATGCAAGTCCTGGAGTTGAAGAATTGCTTGGCAGGACTGCAGCCTGCAAGGCAAAAAATTAAGGCTTTGGTTTACTGACAGGATACAGTTGGTTTGGTTTCTATGGTTTGGAATAGATGGCTTGCTTTGGTATGGAGTAGTTTCAAGGATTGGTTATTTTATCTGATTGGCTGCTTAGAGCCCCTGACAATTGATTGGGTGTTGTTCTGCATTTAATTTTATGCTGATTGGCTAATTCTATTGTTTGGATGTACCTGGAGTCATTAATTAATGATTTATCATTATTAATATCATTGTTGTTGTTGATTGCAGTTGGAGATAGTTTGTTTGATATAGAATTTATATTATATCTATAGTTTTTGCATTTGTTTTTTAAAACTGTGCATATATCATTTATGTGTTTGTTTTTAAAATTTGAATGTGTTTCTGATCTGATTGTATTAACAGAATCACAATCCCATAATGATTCTGTATTTTTAAATGTGAATTCATTTTTATTATTTTTTATGGTATTTAAATCATAATTTCTCTATTCTTTTTTGAAAGAAATGAAATCTCTTACACTAAAAAGAACAAGAAATTAGAAACAAGCTGCCACAAAACCTCATGACAAACCCAAATCTTTAACCCCAGTGATGGGCAAAGAATGGATAAAATATGGAGCTGGTTTAACAAATTCTGCAGCACTTGACCTATCCTTGTCTCCATCAAACAGCTTTAAAGGAGTATCTGTTGGCTCCATTAGCTCTTCTTGGAGGGTGCCCAACCTGCTGTTTAACAGAAGTTGAAAAATTGTGCTGTCACTCAAACCAGGTTCAAGTAGAAATCCCCAACAGCAAAAATATTCTGGTTAGCCAATTGTCAGCTGAGGGAACTGTCCCTGCTAAACCCTCTTAACACTTTGCTTCCCCACTCTAGAAGATTATTCCTAGATAGCTTCATCAGGATGAAATATAAAAATGGTACCTCTTAAAAGTTTCAACATCTATGCATGTTGGCCCCAATGTTTCAGAACCCAGCTACTGCTATGATGCAGCTGGCCTCAGAACCCTTGGCTGCATATTGACCTTCCCCTTATAAAAAAGTTTCACCAATGGCTGCTACAATTTATCTCTATTTCAATCCTCTTAATTCTTGATTTTAACTTCAAACTTTTGATATACCCCTAGATGGTCAAAATTACTTAGCCCTTCCTCCTAACTTTTTGGTGGTACTCAAGCAGCTGACAATCCTTTCTGTACAGAAACTATACTCTCTTATCTGGTGAAGCTTGCTAATTAAATCCAGCCCTTTTTTAACTGAGCTAATTGTAGTTCAGTATTTGGATTTGGGGAAGACAGCAGTCCAAAGGGAATGGGTAGAGATTAAGAGTAAGATGCTAGATTTATTTAAGATCTTTCAGGATGCCAAGTGTACTGCACTGCTTCATTGGGGATTGGTGTAGAGGGAGCAGATACAGGCATGGCCCACCAGAGGATGTGTCAGGGAACCAACCCTGGGTGGCCATCTTGCTATTATCTGGGAACTAGCAGATCACAGGTGGAGTGAGCAGAGCCCACCAGAGGATTGGTGCTAACTTAATGAGGTAGGACATTGATTTGCCCTCCAGGACCAGAGGCTGGTAGCTGGGATGATAGTATCAATCACCCCAGTGAGAATGATATACACTATCCCAAATAGCTTGTTGGTATAGTCCAAGGGAAGCTTGGCGGTTGACACAGTCCTTGGTTTGGGGATGAGAGGAGGCTCCATGTCCAGTTAGTAGGCAGGGAGAAAGATTTATTTATTTCTGAACAGACAGGGCTTAGTTGTCTGCCAAGAATAATTCCAGTTTAATCTATCCAATTCCTTAGTGTGGGCCAGAGGATTGCTTGCTAATATATTTTCTGCCGTGTAGTCCTTGTACTCAGGCTTCACTGGGTATTGAGTAAATTAAATAATCTTGTAGGCTGCACCTTCAGGACAGAAAAATGTGGGTGAAGGGGATGACAGGCCAGAAGAATAGGTGTTGAATTAACAGATAACTAAGATCAAATAAGGAAATAATCAGAAAGCCCAATATCCCATAAACTTTGTTTTAAAATGGCAATAAAGTCTGGTGTGGGGCCTATGGGTTCATATTGTGACAAATGGGGGCCTGGTTCCACCTTCCCACCAAGGCATTAGACAAGACAGATCAGGCTAGGCATCAAATCACTGAGACTGACACTAACAGTGCCCAGATTCTGGTGAAAACCCCCATAAACCTTTGGAGTTATTGATCAAAGTAAGTGAAGTTATGATGGAGAGTAAAATAAATTGAAAAATACAGATCCAGCATCTCCTTGATTACCAAGAGAAAATGATCCTGCATCACTTTTATTCCTTTTGATATTTAGAATTAAAGTTCAAAAATGTATCTTTTTGTAAAATATGAGGCTTTCTGATGATTTACAGTGTCTTTTATTTTAAACTTTAGGTAACCTAGATAGCTTCCTGGGAGCTATCATGGTAGATATTTAGGAATTTTTTTGAAAACTATATAATGAATATGAAATGTGAGAAATGATTGGATAAAGGGTAGAGTAGAAAGAAACAGTTATCCAATAGAGAGTTTTGGAATCATAAATTTTCAGTTGGATTTATTACACATATAGTACCCCACTACCAGACTAACCTCTATTAGCCAGAAATCTAATGTCAGTACTTATCAATTTGGGCAGGCTGCTTAGTTCTAAGGACAGAAAAATGACACAGCTACAGTGAGTAATCTAATTGGCTGAAGTCTGCAGAAGGGTCACAATATTTTCTGTTCTGGAGCAATGTTCTTGGGGGTGGCTTGTTGGTCAGTGCTTTCCTTGGGGAAAGGGATTTGATTGGGTACCAAGATATGCATTAGGCTCATCAGACCAATGGTGGGGATCTCTTTACCTCCATTAGGCAAGTGGTTGGGATTCTTAGTATGGGCCACTGCTGGCAGCATTGCAAAAGTATTTGCATTTGAGGGCATTAGTAAGTCAAATCTCAGAAGATTTGATCCCAAAAAAGTGTGGGCAGGCCTCTGGTCCTCAAGGCTGATGGCCCGTGGTCCAGCTTGTCCCAGGTTTGAATCCTGTGTCAACTTTTGGGTTTTGAAAGGGGAAAATATCATTCCTGACATATTGACTGCTTTGCCTTGCCCACATACAGGGGCTCTGTTGGTAGATCCTCTTAGTGCCTGCAGCCTTGGCATTCTCTTCTGGGTGCACTTGCCTGTTGTTTGGGGTGTGTGAAGTTTTTCATTGAAGCAAATAAATTCCTATTGCAATTTTTGCTATGCTCTATTTTGGACTTTTTAAATTATTCTGGACACCAAGCTGTTACCCCTGCTGTCATATCATCTGTTTATATATATTAAGTTTCTATATTTGATTTAATTGGACTCATTCTTGTTGCTTTTAAGAAAATTCTTTAATTTTGCACAATTTTTGCACCCAAGAAAGGTATTAAGCAGATTTTCATCCAATGTTTTTTTCAGATTAGACATATTTATTTGGACAGCTTAGTGGTGAGTTAGTGTGGATTTTCTTTGTTTAATATTTGGTTTTGAGTGTTGTGAATATGATTTGCTATTGCTCTGATTTTTGTGTGAGTTTTGCATTACAGTGCACAACTTTTGTGTGCCCATCCCAAAACATAGTAAACAAAAATAGTGAATTGGATATATGTGAGTTGATTTGTTGGTATCTTGAAGTCCCGATCTTACTGTTTGACTTTGGTGTGTTGTGTACTTGATATGCATATTGTGTATTTGGTTTGGTCTGCCTAATAAAGCCTGAATTTCTGTTAATGTCTATGAAAATTGTGTATTTGATATCATATTTTATTCTATGCATAGCTTTAGCTTGCTCTAAGCTGACTTTGGTTTGTCCATTTCAAAAGCTCTGAAAATTACAGTATCTAAAAATAAATGCAAAATAAGATATGCTATCATTTATGTTTTAACACTCTTAAAAATTTAGTATATTAAAGTTTTTCAATTTTATCTAAATAGAACTTTAAAGCAACATATTATTTCATAACCATCAAGCCTGAAGCTGTGATTGACACCAGCTTTAAGGTGATGATTTCATTAAAATGATGCAATTAAGTTGTAATAGGGTGGTTATTACGCACCTGATCAGATTGAAATAGGTGGTGATTCTAGCTGAAAGGTTTATAATTGTAATGCCAATTTGCAGTTATATGCTATTTAATAATAATTTAGAAGTAATCAAGTGTGCTTTATTGCAATAGATTGGGGTTTATATAGCAGTTTCAGAAATGCATTCAATATTTGATATTTGATGAAAAATCAAATTTGGCATCTCACTCCACCACTAAACTATTTGCAGTAGTGTTTCAGATGGGCGCCATTAATTGGCTGCATAAATTGAACGTCTTCTTAATTTTCAAGGCAGTAATTATTGTTGTTGCTTAGTTGATAGTGGTGAAGGGTCCTGTCCACTTAGTATTGAACTTCCCAGAGTGGCTGTTTGCTAAGCTTTTCTTTAACTTTAAAACGTGTTGACCTATTTCAAATAAGGTTAGTTGAATTGGGTTCCCTCTTGTATTCTTTCTATCTTCTTGGCTTTCTCTTTGATGGCTTCCATGGCTTTAGTCCTGACCACCTGTCTGTGGTTGACTACGTTGTTTGTATCAGGTAAAACGTCAGGCTTGGTTGTTGGTGGTTTCACGCCATACATTACTTTGAATGGTGTCAGTTGTGTTGTTGCATGTACCTTTGTTCTGTAGTGCCACAATGCTGTAGGCAAGACGTCTTCCCATGTGATAGGCTGGTATTTGGTGGATTTCTCCAAGGTCTGTACCAATGTTTTGTTGAATCTTTTGATAAGTATGTTGTAGCGCGGGCTGTATGCTGTTGCAAATCTGTGTTTGATACTAACAATTTTAGTCAGGTCTGCAATCATCTGGTTCTGAAAGTGTGTCCCTTGATCTGTCAGTATTGTCATTGGCAGTCTAAATTGTAGCATGATTTCTTCATGCAGTAATTTTGCAGCGGTGAGTGCTGTATTATCTGGGTAAGCAGCCGCTACTGGCCATCTTGAATAGTATTCTGTTGCTACTAACATGTACTTGTTCCCATGTTTTGATGTTGGTAAGGGTACCACAAAGTTGATGCCCCAAAGATCAAACATTTTTGTTACTACAATAGGTACAATTGGTTTTGCATGTCCAATTCTTTTGCTAAATCTTTGGCAGGGTTGACATCTCTTGATGTGCTCGATGGTTTCACTATACATCTTTGGCCACCAGTATGTTGCTTTGAGTCTCTCTAATGTTGCGCATTGGCCAAAATGTCCGTTCTTGTCATGAGCTTCCTTTAGTATTGCTACTCTTTTGTCTTTGGTAGATATCATCTTTAACCCAGCATCTGCCTTTCTAAACAATTCCCCGTTTACTAATGTAAGTTTTAGAGAGTTCTTTATGAGCTCAGAGATGTCTTCTTTAGACCTTGAGTGCACTTTTCTTATGGCAACGTCCATGTACTTCTGTAAGTTGTTTTCATAGTCTGATATCTCAGTGAGCAGTGAGAACTGCCTAGACAGTCTGTCAGCCACAGCATTCTGTTTCCCAGGTACATATTGTATGTCAAAGTTGTAATAAATTAGGTCAGTAAACCAGCGGATTCTCCTTGAGTTTGTGCCCAGGTTGTCAGCTATGAAGCGCACTGCAATGTTGTCTGTGTGAATGGTAAGCAGGTACCCTAGCACTTAATAACAAAACTTGTCTAGGGCTCTCACAATGACTAGTACTTCTTTTTCATAGATACAGTAGTTGTATTCTGCTTCTATGAACTTCTTTGACATGTACTCTATGGGTTTGAATTTCCCTTCCACTTCCTAGAATAAGAAAGCTCCTATGGCATTTTGCAGGCGTCTGATAAAATGTGGAACTGTTTTGAGAAGTCCAGGTAGATGAGCACAGTATCAGAGGTAATGATCTCCTTTAATTTATTAAAAGTGTTACCTTCCTCTAGGCCCCAGTTGAACTCTCTGTCTTTATGTATTTGATTGAATAACAGGGCCAAAATGTTACTATAGTTTGATATAAACTGAGTATAATATCCAACAACTCCTAGGAACAATCTAACTTGACTTGCATTTGTAGGTTTGGGCCATATGCTGATTGCTTTGATCTTTTCTGGGTCTGGGTACTTGCCTTCTATGTCTATGGTGTGCCCAAGAAGTTTGAGTTCCTGTACTGCAAGAATTAATTTCTCTGCGTTAACACTAAGATTAGCTTTCTTAATCCTATCTAAATAAATTTTTAGGTGTTCTAAGTGTTCCTCAAAGGTCTTTGAATAGATGGTGATATCATCTAAGTAGACAGTCACAAAGTTGCCAATGAGGCCCAATTATACATTGTTCATTATTCTTTGGAATATGTGTGGTGTGCCTTTTAATCCAAAAGGCATTCTGGTATATTCAAATTGTCCCCACTTACTGACAAATGCTTTTTTAGGTTGGTCTTCTTTCTGTACCAGGATTTGATGGAAGCCACTGAAGAGATCAATGTTAGAAAATCATCTGGCTCCTCCAAATGAGGCCAAGATATCAGATATATGAGGTAATGGATAGTTATTTCATGTAATAACCTTATTTAAAGGGATATAGTTGACACACATCATTTGCTTGCCTCCTTTCTTTGAGACAACTACCAGCAGAGAGGCACAAGGTGAGGAACTACGTCTATTTAGTCCTTGTTTGAGAAGTCTATTAATTTCTTTTTTTAGAAAATTCCTCTTTAGATTATGGGAGACAATAAAATCTGGACTTGATGGGATGTGTGTTTCCCGTGTCAATTTTGTGCTTAAAGCCTGAGGCTTCTGGTAAGTCATCTGAATCACCCACTATGTTGGAGTCATATGGCTCTATGACTTCAACTAGTTGGAATTTTTGATTGTTTTTTAGCCATTCATTTTTACTAATATTTGTCTCAATAGGTTTGCTCAGGAATTTGGTGATCTGGAGGGTGTCAAAGGTGACATGTAATTGGACCTTCAAGTTGTTGTACTCTATTGTCCATTTGTTGCCTACATATTGGGTTATAATGCCCAAATTGATCATTGTTTGTTGTCCCAATAATAGTGTATATTTGCGGTGATTGAAGATTGCTGTATCAATCTGTATCTCTGTGCCACCAATCCATAGGTTTAACCCCTTTGCAATTCCAAGGCAGAATTTATTGCTTCTGTCAGCCATTATGAAAGCGACGTCAAATGGTGCAACAAAGATGTTAGGTAAGGATTCTAGAAATTTAACTGTTATTAAATTACTTTAGGCGCCTCCATCAAGAATGACATGAGTCATTTGTTTGTTTACAGCTCCTTCTGTTCTTGGGGCTCCAGTGACTGCCAAGAAGAGTTCTTCTTCCTATGGGGTTGTAAGGCTGAGACTGCCTTATGGGCTTTTTGACATAATTTTGGACTTTCTTGGAGTAAATCAGCCAGTGAGATTGTTACTGCTGTTTCTGCAAACAGTTTGTCAACCAAGATCCCTTCCACTAATTTTTCTGCTTTTATATTTGATGCATCCATTGGATGTCTATGGATACCAGGGATAGCATGTTTATAATTGTTGCTCATAGTTGATGGTTGCCCTCCATTTGGTAAGTGCAATTTATTAGTATCCACTAATCTCATTTCCACAGGAGTGTTGAACGTATCCATTGGGAAGTTGTGTATTGTATCTGATGCTTCTACCAGTGTTGTCTCCATTGGATTGTTTGCAGTGGAGTCTGAGTAAATCAATGGTGAAGTTTTCATTGGTGGATTGACCATAGGTTCTTCTTCAACCAAAGGTGATATTTCCATTGGTGTATTTCTGTATACGTCTGTTGTCTCTCCCTTGTACACATTGTTTACTTGAGGTAGGTCATCAATAACATTACTCTCAACTGATGTTGCTTCCATAGGTTCATTGTTGAGTGGTAAATTCATTATGAATTTCTAAATCAAGTTCAATACTATTGGCTGTATTGCTCTGATTGGTTGGAGATTCTAGTGCTGTTTTCACAGCCACTATGTTGTACCTAGGATTGTCCTCTGCCAGTACTGGGTTGTTGAAGTCCAGTTGCTCTTCCAAGGCTGCAAACAGGTTGGGATGTTCTGGGCTCCATCTGCTATTGCAGACAGTGGGTTGTGGTGTGGGTAACTTGGAAGAGGTGGGTGGTGCATGTGTTTCTTCTTCAAAGGTTTCATAATACATTTTGACTGTGCTTTGGGTTTCTGGTGTTGCAGGGGTATCACATTCAGCAGGTCACTCTTCAGGTGAAGGGTTGGCCTCTCTTTCATGTCTTTTCAAGGTTGGGGGTGTGTAATCTTGGTTGGGAGATAGGACTCAAGATCTTATGTGTCTGGGTTTGATCAAAGGAGAGATTACAGGGCCAGAGTGGTAAATACTGTAATCAGAACTATTCTTTTTATTCAAAGGGGAAACACTCTCAGGTGTGGTGAGAGGGCGTTTCTCATTCTGATAGTATTGATCTGCCATCATGACAGCAATGGGGCACTGGGTGGTGTTGCGCATGCGTTGGTTGCAACTAAAATTGGTATGGTCAGTGCTCTTACAGATTGAGCAAGGTTTGGTGCATCTCTCTAATTTTTGTCCTTGATCATCACAATTGTAGCAATTGCCTGTAAACACATAATGTCCTTGCATGGGTCTGGGGCCACAGCTGGGGTGTTCATGTGCTAGATAGATAGCTTCAAATTGGGATTGCATGTCTTTGAATTTAGCTTCAATTGTCTCAGCAATTGAAGGATCCTTTTTTTGCTGCTAGAGGAGAATGGGTTCTACTTGGATGTTGCTTTCACCTTGTTGTCAAGTTTGCACTCCACATAGATAGCATAGTTTTCACAAACTATGTTATATGCTTCTTCCAGGGTTGCCAGGTTAGCTTTGCGGATGAGTCCAGCGTAGGCAGGAGTGAGGGCGTTTTCAAAGGTGGGTATGCCTACCAAACTGTGAAAGTTATCAGAGATGATCTTCTGTTCAATCCCAGATGATCCCTTGGTTTTCTATGTCAAAACCTTGTTTGCATACTCCTGGAATTTCACAATAAAGGGCTGGAGGGAGGTAAACTGGCTAATCTTAGCTTGGCTCAAGAAGTGGTGTGGGTCTGGTTTGTACCCAATGAAGCGTTTTCTAGCTTTAGTTTCCCACTCTTCCCAGGTTTCAAAGAGCATGTTGTGGTGCCAAATATGTGCATTGTCACATAGTTTGGAGCCAACTTCTCTTAGTCTGGCTGAGTCTGGAAGGTTGAAGGCATCACAGTAGTCTTCAAAGGAATAGAGCCAAGCTCTAAACCCTTCACCACTAAAAGTGCCTACAGACTAGGAGGCCCAGAACTTAATGGCTGCAGAGGAGTCATTGACAGGAGTAGCCACAACCGAGGAAGAAGGTTTGGTTGGGCCTTGGGCGTCACTGCTTGACGCGAAAGGGTAGACATTTCAACACAATACAATCAATTCAATCAATATAATCCAAGTTTGACTTTAGGCGTGACCTCCAATTTTCTGTAATGCCAATTTATAGAGATATGATATTTAATAATAATTTAGAAGTATCAAGTGGGCTTTATTGCAATAGATTGGGGTTTATATATCGGTTTCGGAAATGCATTCAATATTTGATATTTGATGACGAATCGAATTCGGCATCACAGCATCCAGATCTACTCTGGATGGGATGAAAAAAATGAAGCCCGTGTTGTTTGCCAAGAATATTATTGGCATGAAATAGCAGTTTGCGATGAGTAATTCTCACAAGCTTTCTCAAGCTTTATAACACTGCCCCGTGAAAGATTTTTCGCATTGAAAATGATATTAAATTCAGCTACATGCATGGGAAAGTTTGGCCTACCCAGGCTCAGTCTTTCTAAAAGTGCTGGAAATCGAGCATATGCTTCTGTTTGGCCCGATACTTTCGGCTGGGTTCATAGTCCTACAAGTAAAGGAGTTGTTTAAATTTTTGAATCTATTCTTTTTGATCAACACGTTTCAATCTTATTGTTACTAATATTTTTTTTCATAAATAGCCTTTATTTCCCTAAATACGGATAGATTTTTCGTCAGATTTTTATTATTCATTTACCTTACCATATTTATCGACTGAGTAATAGTTATACCCAAACTTTGAGTTTATTATTCATGCTCTAACCATGTGAATCATAAAACTTTTGCACGATATCATATATGATAATTCTTTCTCCGAAATAAGGTAGATTTACAAGATATTTTCTGCATGGATGAGATTATTCTCTCAAATAAACATCATAAGCTGCATTTGATATCATAATCTTAAAATTTTTTAGCCTTTTAAATCACCACTACATAAACGTTTTGATACACACCCTTTTTATGCACCTACTGATTTGATTTTTTTTATTTATTGCAAAAAATAATTATATTAGTTATAACTTTTGTGGGCCATGAATAACCTCCAAACCTCTAGGCACCCCAACTTCTCCTGCCAGCTCCTTTTCTACTGACAGAAAACAGTCAGTGGCATTAAACGATGAGCTTCTCAAAAAATACAAAGAAAAGCTTGCTAAAAAGGCTAAACAGTAAATGTGACATGTTTTATTTTACTCACATCTGACTAAGAGAAGGAGTTAGTTCTATTGAAGAACTCATCAAAAAACATACTCAAAGCGCCACTCCCCACAAGTCAGCAAACCCCGAAGCTGTAGCTACAACTAATCCCATCCAAAAGGATGGAGATTCCACTCCTAGAAAACTTAAGAAAAGTTCTGAGAAGCTGGGTGTACATTTGGGTTTATAGTCTTTTTTAATTTCTTCTTTAGGGATCTCTTAGCAAAATCATGAAAGTTGAATTCTTAGTTAACGAGACACCCGAAAGCATTTCCCAAATATGGACCACCCATCACATCGACAAAGAGTGCCTATCTGCTGTCGTGCCAGGGGCAACTTATAAATCTCTCTTAAAGAAAATACAGAAATGCCCCCAGGTAACCTCATTTTCTTTTTGACACTTGATTTTTTGCCTGAAATCTGGGTTCCACACTAGATTCTATCTTCAGATTATCCTAAGTTTTTTGGCCAACTGCTGCAGAATATCTTTTCATTCACATCAAGTTATCCTAAACATTGCATCCTGGTGCCTAATTACAACCTTAATTTCCAAGAAAATAGATTTTGGCAGTTTTTTATTAACCTGGCTGTGAAATGTCATTTTCAACCCCATAAAGGACTGGAAAAACCATTGATCTGATTCTGGCTTTGCCATTTACATATCCAATATCCTTCTTTTTAAGCAATGGTTTTACATATTTAGCTGGAATTCAGGGTTTTATTATTCTGAATCATATTTGACAATTCATATTGCTTTTATTTAAATAAGGTATCTAGCTAAGATAAGAAAGCATCCGAGTTAGTTTGGTTGTCTGGCTCTAAAGACATTAAAGTTGTTACAATATGATATCTAACTTGCATCTAGTTTCTGATCCCCCTCCCACGAGAGGAGGGTCATGAGTTTTACTTCATGCAAACACATTTCCACCAGATATATTTTACCTCTTTGCTGGAATACAAAACCCATGGTTCCCAAGCACGCCCACATCTCATTCTAACCCATTACCCTGAACTCCTTGATTCCAAAGATATAGTCTTGATGCGGGGAGACCTTGGAAATGACCCCTCGGATTTCCATGGGAGGATCCCCCTCTCCTTGCCTGATGCCAAGCTCCTGGTTTATCTGTTTCAGCAGTTTTATATCACAGGAGGGCCTGAAAAGCAGAAACTTGTTGAAGTGTTTAATACTGCTCCCAGCCAATTTGATCACCAAAAGCTGCTGGAGGAGGCCGATAAAATAAACTAGGCCAGCCTTGCTTTTTAGACCTAGGATTCGGGTCAGCTCAACATTCTATTAGTATTTCCCCTTCGCTACCTTTTCCAGTTAGGAAGTTTCCTGCAGCCCATTTTTACATTTAAAAAATCAATTTTACACTGACAATTTATTTCAAATTCCTTATAAAATTATAAATGAAAAAGGTATTGATTTAAAAAACATTTTGTTGCTACTATAGATTGATTAGATCAAAAACTAGTCCAAGCTGAGGCTAGGGAAAGCAAAATTCAAAAAAATTAAAAATTATAAAGTGTTGCAACATCTTTGATTACTCCCTCTCGGGAAAGCAATTCCCCGAGTAACTCCCCAAATGATTCACTGACTAATCTATAAGTCAGTGGCACTCTTATCATTCACCCATCTATTACAGGGATCAAACATTTTGAGCCCTAAGCAGAATAATACTTGGACAAGCCCCATGACTGCCATGACGTACATGGACAACATGTGGCTTCTCATGATACTATATAATACTCTAAACTCATATCCAATAAAGTATCATTCTCTTTTTAATTTTCCCATTTTTCTCGATTATTATACTTCTAAGAAGTATATACTCAACAGTGGTAGCACAGGTAGGCTATCCACACCTACGTAACTTAAAGGAAAAATTCCTCCAAAGAAAAAAACCCAGCAGATGGCACTCCCCACCGCCTGGAGACAATGTGAAGAAGGTCAGGACATCCTCATAGGATTCACTGTCTTCAACAATATCCTCATACCAACCAAATACTACAACTTTCTTAGTACTCAAGGAGTCCTGAACCTGCCTCCAGTTCCCAAAGCAACCAAAATACCCAACATTGTATTTCAACACCTATTCTCAGCAGAAATTGGAACGTTCTCAGGATTACACTGGCAAAATGCCAACCTCTGGATTCAAAGCACCCAAAACAAGTTTACACAAGTAGGCTACCCCCGCAAACTCTGGGCAAGTGAAATTGCTTTACATGTTACTGGAGCTGCCTCACATTTTGTAAGCAAATGATTTGATCAGCACCCTG
Source organism: Entomophthora muscae (assembly GCA_014839935.2). NCBI lineage: Eukaryota > Fungi > Entomophthoromycota > Entomophthoromycetes > Entomophthorales > Entomophthoraceae > Entomophthora > Entomophthora muscae. The sequence goes on from QTSX02001477.1 coordinate 246,106, forward strand.
GTCACAACAAAGACTGGGACATGTTCAATAACACCTTCCTGGAAAAGTTTGCCATAAAAGACTATGATATTGTGATCATGACAGAACTCAGAACCTTTAAAATGACAGGAACTATCAAGGAGTACATTGCAGCCTATGAAGACATACATGACTGAGCTTCTGACACCATCAACTTTGATAAGGCTGGACCACAACTGGACTTCTACAATGGCCTCCCCACGCACATCAGACGCCAGTTTGACATGAGCCACTGCAAGAACCTTCAAGACATGCTTTTGGAAGAAAAGCAAGCTGCACAAAAATCTGACGGCCTGCATGTAACCAACAAACACAAGGAAAGTCTCACAGAAAAGAAGGACCCTCAATCTAACAAGCAGAACAACCGAGCCAACAACACTCATTCTTGAACTGGGAATCACACTGCACAAGCCAACCAGGCAAGCACCAAAGATACCAATGAGGAAGGAAAAGCTCATGGGAGTGCTTAGGCAAGCCTCCCTCCCCCTCTCTACAGGACTGGTACAGGGACCAGGATGTGGATTCAATTACCATGATCCAAGTACCCTCCAGCAACCCTCTACTGTTTGCCGCCCAAACTAAAAATAAACTCTTCACTTACCCTTTCTGTTTTTGCAGATATCAGGGCACCACACTATTTGACACTAGAGCAGACCAATCCCTTGTTGACAAGAAATTTTACAACCTCATGAAACTACCCACAGTCTGAAGTAATATCAAAAGAGTTATCATGGCAGATAATAGGAGCACACCAGTCACCAAGGAAGTAAAACCTTTCCGCACTCAAATTGGAGACGTTCAGACTACACTCAGTGGCCCTATCATGCCAATCCCCAAGTACAATGTTATACTTGGCTTGGATTGGATGAGAAAGGCCAAACCTCATATTGACTGGGATAGCACCACCCTCACCATACAACAAGGCAAGGTGCACCATCATGTATACCCAACTTACCTTGATACACTCATGAAGGACCATGTATTTGTGAAAATCATAGAAACAGAAGAGGAAACTGATCCTAGCAAAATCAATTGGAACATCTGCACGTACGAGGTTATCCACTTTAAAAATACGGAAACCAGATGTGAGAAAGACTACATCTGAGAACAGCTGGTGTCATAGTTCAGGTATGGTGAATGAGTAACTGTAATTGCTTAACTTGAATATGACCTTAATCATTACTAAAGATTAAGCCAAGATAGATATCTAGCCTAATGCATATAATAAAGTATAAGTTATGTAAATTCAATCTTTTATTTATAAATTAAGGAGAGAGTTATATAGTATTTGAGGGATTAATAGGAACCACAGAGCGCCAGGATCCTCTGTTCTGCAGCCAGGTTTATCTATCACTTAGCCTATTATAAACCTAATGATCAGATGATCATTAGTTAATATAACCTTGGAGTGCAACTTGGTTGATCAATTGGACTAGTTATCATCCAGTACAAGAGTACCATTGCTCTATTGTTCACCGAGCTTAATGGATCAATAATTGTTACAGTGAAGGCTAGTTTACATCTAATCACTTTACGACATTTCCCCCCACTAAACTAGACATTACTGTAAAAGTCTATCAACCTCTTTCACTATGGTGAATTGACCAAAAAGGAACAGAAAGCCAGTTGTACACTACATGGATGTTCCAAAACAGAGAACCAGCAAGGCCCAAAGGGGAATAACCAGAATTCCTGTTGACAATGTACTGGTTCACTCACCCGTGCTAGTTTCAGAAGAGACTGATTGCACCAAAATTTTAGGCAGTGAAATAGACACAGCTCTTCATAGTTTTTCTAGTACAGTCTCATATAAACCAAGCACCCTGTCAAGTAACTCTGTGACACAAGACTCCAGCATGCCTACTTCTTCACAACTTTCCACTATTTCCAAGAAAAGGAACTGTATTAGTAGGAACAAAACTCCTACACCCATGTCCACTAATAGATCCAATGAACCTGGGTCAAGCTTGACCAATCTTCTTTGAGAGTTGAACAAGGATGAAGTAGACTATTCTTTTGGAGTAATAAAAGAGGATTGTCAAGGTTTCTATATCAAAATGGTTGCTATTCTTTATTGGGAAAAGATTCCTACTCTGCATTTCCGTGGGCCAGTGGTTATGTGGTCAACACTTATGTTAGCTCTGAAGAACCCTTACATGTACTCCACAAAAAGACTTACAGTGGGGAATAACATTTAATGGCGTATACCTAGGGTAAAACTCATAAGATATGCCCAGTTGTGCCTTCAAGACTTCTCCTTTGATGGGATATTCTTAACAGACAATCAGATCTCTTGTGCCCTTGAACTTCTTGAGCTAGTTTTTACAGCGTGGTCTGATCCTAGGTCTGAAGTCAGCCCTGTGCCCTTGTGGCATGGTTCAGATAGTCACAAATATTGCTTGCAGTGAGCTATGAGTACTACCCTGGATCTTCTCAGTTATAAATTGAGCAGGAAGTTGTCAGTCCATGACATTAATTGGAAACTTGGTGCTTAGTGGCTCCAAGGTCGTTTATAATCAGAGACTGCACCATATGCCTGAGTATATTGTGAGGCTTCTCAGAGTCATTTACTCTGTAGGAGGTAAGACACCAGAGGAATATGCCCAGAGAGAGAGTCTTCTCTGGGAATGCGTCTTGGTTGGACTTGTGTTCCCTTATTCTATTGGCATAAACTGTGTCAATTTCCTTCCCATAGATGAGTCTCATTTTCTTCCTTTTGCATTCAAATGGCTGCCTAATGTCTGGTTAATCTACACAGCAGTTGCCAAGGTCCTCATTCAACTGTGTCTGGGTCTAGAGGTAATTGCAATTTAATAAAGCACTGTTTGCCTGACCTGTCCTATTCTCTCTTACTATAATCCTAATCTCTTTCTTGATGTAAATAGGATAACAACCCATGGATTATTTTCACTAGGATTTTCTTTTTCTGAATTGTTATCCATAAAGAGGTTTATGCTTGACCACTTGGAGCCTTGCACATATATTGCGCGTAGACTCAAGTGATCAGTTGGCCTGTTTCCATATCCTTGAGGGTCTAGCTATCTACTTTCATTTTCTAGACTACTTTGACTGGACCTTGCCATAGTGAGGCAAGTTTGCTTTTGCAACTATACCCTCAGTTGCTGTAGAAGTATACCAAGCTTCCTATCTCATATGCAGGGAGGACTGGGCAAGATTTTCCTGCACAATCCATATCTTTTTCCTTTGTTGCCAAATTGGTAGAGTATGCCTCAGACTGTAGCTTAATTAAAGTCTGTGCTAATTTCTTCAAATAAGCGTTGGGAGTGAGAGGATTATTGGTTTTAACTAAACTGTAGAGATGTGGAGGAAGACTTGGTTGTCAACTGTAAAGAAGCTGGAAAGGGCTTTTTCCTGTGGCTCTGTGGAATCCTATTGTTGAAACCGCATGCTTGACCCGCCAGCAAGGTTCTAACCAAGCAGGTTTGTGACCTGCAATCCAATTATCTGGTCACTCAAAGCCAGACTAGAAAGACAACTCAAATTACCAAATCCAACAACATGAACAGATGATGATCCTTTATAGTGGATACCTTGTTTTGGCGCTTGACTCATTATCAGGATCAAGACACCCCCTTCTTTCATCCAACCGTGTGATCAACAATCATGTTCCTGTTATCCTTGATTCACATTAACTATATAATTACTATCTCACAATAAAGATTATTATCTAGCTTCTAAATATTTTCCCCCTTGTAACTCTGCTAAAACAGCACAGTTACAACATTGGTAGCACAGGTAGGTTCACCATCCTACCTTATCTTGAAAAATTCTGCCTGTTGCCCGCACATGCCGCGACCAACAAATCCTTGACAGAATTATGTCTAGCCTCCTGCCTGACTGAACTCTGTATACCCCTGGTGCCAAGATACCTGATGGTTTTGTCCTGTACCAGAACACAGTGATCCCACTACCTGCCTTCAACACCATGTCTCACAAGGTTTCTTTAAGGTTCCCTCCTTGATGCCACAACCAGCCAATGAAAACACCATGCCCCCCTACATAGCTCAAAGACTACAGAGCGCCGCCTTGGAACCTTTTGCCAGGTCCAACAACAACAACACTGCCGCATGGATCCAGTCTGCCCAGAGCAAGCTGGCCCAGATGGAATGCCCACAGCGGTTTTGGATTGCAGAAATTTCTATTTGCCTGACCCATGACACTGGCACCTGGTGCAACAAGTGGCACAAGAAGCACATCAATAAGAACTGGGATATCTTTAAGCAAGACTTCCTGGCAAGATTTGTGCTTAAAGACACAGCACTTGTGATAATACGTCAAGTAAAGAACCTAATCTAGACAGGCACTGTGAAGGAAAACACCCACGCCTACAAGGAACTCCAACTTTGCGCACCATCCAACATGGCCTTTGACACCCCAGCCACACACCTCATGTACTACGACGCCCTCAAGTTGCATGTGATGAGACATGTGGACCTGAACCAGGTGATCAACCTGCAAAGCTTGTACCATGAAGCGGAGAAAGCAGAACAAACCTCTAACACACTTAATAAGGCACAAACTGGGAAACAAGAAAGACCCAAGGATTCTCATCCAGGCAGGCGCTCCACCTGACCACCCCTTGAAGGCAACAGGAATAATATTGACCACAAACCCACAGGTTTGAATGGACATGGAAATGAAAAAATGGCCAGTCAAACTGAACCCATTTTCATGTCACCGCCACACAAGGCAATCAAGACAAGGGAAAAGCCCAGGGAGAGCACTAAGCAGGCCAAGCTCTCCTCATGCAACTCCTGACTTTCTCAATGATGAGTACCAGCCCAAGAACGTGGACCAATGCCCAATGATTCAGGTGCCCTCAGAGGACCTGGTACTGTACACCAAAACCAGACATCCCAAAAAACTGATGTCCTATCCTTTCCGCTTTTGCAATCACACAGGCTCAGCACTCCTGGATTTGGGCGCAGATTGAACCCTGGTCAACAGTAGCTTTGTGGATAAGTTCAAGCTGGCCACTGATCCTTTGCGGATTAAAAAGTGGTCCTGGCTGACAAACACCACATCACGTGACAAGGAAACTGCCCACTTCTCTGTCATGTTTGAGAACCTCCACTCCACCATCCAAGGTCCCATCATTGACTTTCCAAAGTTTGACATTGTGCTGGGACTAGACTGGCTGCAAAAGAAAATCCTCACATAGACTGGGAAACCTCAGTGTTGACCATCAAGCGTGAAGGTGTCAACTACCAGATCTACCCTGGCTCTGTGGATCAACTCCTACGTGATCATATCTTTGTACGCATCACAGAGACCCTGGACAAGAAGGAAAACCTGAAAGCAATTGACTGGGACTCCTGCAAGTACAAGATCATACATTTCAAGGATCACCAGGATACCTCCACGCCTCAGGACGTGAAATTGTTGCCTGCCATCCAGAAATCTTCAAGGAAGCGCTTCCCAGGCTGCCCCCGAGAAGCACAACCAGCACTCCATCCAACTCAAGGGGGCTGTACCCAAGGCGCGCCCAATCTACAGGCTGACCCCAAATAAAGACAACACTTTACGCGCCTACCTCAAGGAGGCATTGGAAAAAGGGCTTATCCGCCCCTCACAGTCTCCCTTTGGGGCCACTGTATTCTTTGTGGCTAAGAAGGACGGTACCCTACGTCTGATCACAGACTATTGAGCCTAAAAAAAGTTACCATTAAGAATTGTTACCCACTACCACTGATTGACAACCTCTTTGATGCCTTAGGAGGAGCCACAGTCTTCTCCAAGATTGATCTGATGGCAGGCTACAACCAGATTTTTATCAAGAAGAAAGACATCCCCAAAACAGTCTTACACACTAAATACGGCTCCTACAAATGTGTGGTGCTCAACTTTGGCATGACAAATGCCCCGTCTACCTTTATAACCTTCATGAACAAAGTATTTGCGCCCCACATAGGCAAACACGCCCTAGTGTACCTAGACGACATTATTGTCTACAGTCCCTCAGTGGAACAGCACCACAAAGATCTGGAAGCAGTCTTTGCAACCTTGGCACAACACAAACTGTTAGCCAAGCCCCCCAAGTGCCAGTTCTTTTGTGAGCAACTACCCTTCCTGGGACATATAGTCTCAAAGGACAAAATCAAACCCAACAGTCAAAAGATACAGACCATCTGCAAGATGCCACCACCCAAGGATAAGTTGGAACTTTGCACCTTCTTGGGAATGGTGGCCTATGTACAATGCTTCATACCTGACTGTGGCGTTTTGACTTCTCCCTTATCTGCCATAACAGGCACCAGATCCAAGTTTGTGTGGACCCCCCAACATGACCTCTGTTTTAGACGCCTCAAGGAGAAACTCACAACAGCTCCCATTCTACAATACCCCAAATGTGATGGGGAATACCAAATGGAAACCAACGCCTCAGATGCATCCATTGGGGAAGTACTACAAATCAAAAATAATGACAGTGACTTCCTGCCTGTAGCCTATGAATTGCGAAAGTTGACAGATGGCAAGTGTCAACACCCTATCCACAACAAAAAACTGTTGGCTATCATGCACTGTCTAGTCAAATGGTGCTGTTACCTAGAACGGCAGGAAGAATTCACAGCATTAACCAACCACAAGTCACTCATCTATTTCAAAATTCAGGCAAATCTGTTGCGCCGCCAAGCCTGCTGGATGGAGCTATTGGAGAGGTTTAACATGCTTATTCAGTACAAGCCTGGGGCCAAGCTTGCCATGGCAGATGCCCTGTCCCGCCTGTATGTCTGTGCTTCAAGAGGAGAGAATGGGCTTGACCCAGACTGGCCTCTCTTAGTACTACAAACAAAGGATGAAGGTTTCCCCCGGCACAAACAACATAACAAAGAAAACAGTCATCAAAAATGAGCACCTATTTGCTGATGTATATGGGACCCTACACAGAAAAATGTCTGATGGCACAATCATTTCCTACATTCCCACGCATCAGCAAGTCAGCATCATCCTACACTATCACAGAGACCTTGGACATACCAAGAGCCAAAATCTATATGAGTTACTCAAGCACAAGGCCTGATGGTCAACCTTATATTGTGATGTTCAAGAAGTTCTAGACCAATGTGAGGTATGCAAAATTTTTTCCAAAAGCAAAACCCCTCCAAAGTCAGTACTTCCCATCTGCACACAGCTACCTTTCAAAGTATGGGCTCTTAATATTGTTGGCACCATGCCAGGAAAACACAATGACAAGAAATACATCATAACCACCATTGATTTTGCTACAAGATGGCCAGTAGCCCAAGCAGTAAAGGCACATACTGGCAATGTTGTACAACAATTTATTGGTAAAGAGATAATCAGCAAGTTTGGAAAGCCAGAACTCCTAATAACCAAATGTGGGAAAGAATTAACCTGCAAAACAACCAATGTATAACTCTCAAAAAATGGGTCAAACACACTGTAACAACACCATACCACCCACAGGCCAATAGAAATGTGGAGCGGCTTAATGGTAGCCTTGTGCAAGCCTTAGCCAAACTCACTGCCGGGAGACCTGAAGACTGGTATAAGAAGCTACCAACTGCACTACTTGTGTGTTGAACCCAAGTGAACAGATCCACCAGAAAAGCCTGTTTTAACTGGTATACAGCACACAGCCAAATATCATTCAAGCATTGACAGGACCTAAACTGGAAATTCCAAGCAAAGTCCCTCCACGCTCAGACCCTCACGTTGTAAGAGCTAACAGCAAACAAACAGTGAAGGAGAATGAACGTCTACAAAAACCTTTGTCCCCATCCACAATAGACATGAGGTTGAGGACAAAGTTTGGGTCATGAATGTTGACAAGAGCAAGCTACAACCCAAGAAAGTGGGACCAGCAATCATCCTGAAGGTAAATGACAATAACACTTACCTTGTGCAAGGGCTTGGAAAACATAAGCAAGACAAGACCCTTCACCATGATTGCCTACAACCCTGCAAAGCAAGACAAAAACAAAAAGAAACTGCCTTGCCTGCCAAAGAACAACAATTAGTTCAATACAGCGCCTGGGCTCCTGACAACCTCCCTGACAACCTGCCCCCAGAGGAGGCCAACCTTCAGTCAAGGGGGGTGTTGAAATTGCAGGCTTGACCTTCCAGCAAGGTTCAAACCAAGCGGGTTTGTGACCTGCAATCCAATTAACTAGTCACTTGAAGCCAGACTAGGAAGTCAACTCAAAATACCAAATCCAACAACATGAACAGATGATAATCCTTTATGCTGGATACCTTGTTTTGGCGCTTGACTCATGATCAGGATCAAGCCACCCTCTTCTTTTATCCAATTGTGTGATCAACAATAATGTTCCTGTTATACTTGATTCACATTAACTATATAATCACTATCTCACAATAAAGATTATTATCAAGCTTCTAAATATTTCCCCTTGTAACTCTGCTAAAACAGCACAGTTACAACACTATGTTGTAAGCAAAAGTAGCCGCCAGAAGATAAGTATCCCATTCTGTTCCGTGCTGATGACTCAGCTTCTTTAAGATCTGTACAATAATTCTGTTTGTTCTTTCTATCATTCCATTTATTTGAGGATGATATGGTGTTGACAGGGTACCACAAATAACCATAAGTTTTTTCAGTCTGGGTATCATGTATCCCGTGAAATTTGTCCCATTATCTGTTAGCAATGTCTGAGGGCAGCCATGTTTGTAGAGTATGTTCTCAAGAATAAACTTGGCTGTGGTCAATGCCAACTGATTTGGGATTGCCTTTGCTTCTACCCATTTGGTAAGTTGATCTACTGCTACAATTATAAACTTATTCTTTCTAGCAGTAAGTGGAAGGGGCCCTACTACATCTATAGCAACGGTGTAGAACGCAAGGTCAGGTCAGATTAATTGATGTTGGTAGCGCAAGACCTTTGGTTGCTCTATGGTACAGTCATGGCAAGCGGCCAGGGTTTCTGCTAATCTGAATACATTCCTTCCATTTAGCAATGCTGCTGTATCAGATTGAGGGTCTTCTGGATGCCTCTTTGATCCACAGTACAGTGAGCTGATACTACTGCATCTGTAAGTAAGGATGACTGAACATATGGTACCACTTCCCTTTATACTGATTGAGAAGCTGTTTGTCTTTAACGCAAGTGAACACTGCAAGAGCCTTCAGAATTTTCTGAATCTTGAGCAGTTTCTCCCCCCCACATAGAAGGTTTCAGCATCAACTTATCATAAAGCTCATCTTCCTCAGAGGAAACCAAGGCAATGGTAGGAAGTTGTGAAAGACAATCTGCATTCTGGTGCATAGCGCCTGCGCAATGGATTATCTCATAGTCATAAGCCTGTAGCTTAATAGCCCATTGTGCTAGTTGTCTTTCAGGGTCCTTCAGGGTTTTCAACCATTTAAGTGAGGCATGATCAGTTACCACTGTAAAGTGTACTCTGTGGAGGTACACTCTTAATTGTTGACAGGCATATATAACTTCCAGGAATTCCCTCTCAGTGACCGTGTAATTCTGTTCATGACTATTAAGTGTACGGGAACAATATCCTACAGGATGGTCTTGATCATCATTGTCCATCTGAGAAAGGACAGCATCAATTGCTGTCAAACTAGTGTCTGTGTGCACAATGAAAGATCAATTGAAGTTAGGATATGCCAGTACTGGCTCTGATACTAATGTAGCTTTCAGGTTCTCCAAGGCTTGCTGGCATCCTGTTGTCCATGAAAATTCAACTTCATTCTTCAATAAGTGAAAAAGCGGACCTCCTAGTCCTGCAAAGTTTGGGATAAACCTTATGTAGTAATCAATCATTCCTAGGAACACCTGAACATCTCTTTTGTTGAACAGCGTTTGCATGTGTATGATGGCTTTGACTTTAACAAGGACAGGCTGTAAGACATCTTTACTGATGATATAACCAAGGAATTCCAAATGTTCTTTAAAGAAGTTACACTTCCTTGGTTTCAGCTTGAGATTATCTGCAATAAGTTGTTGGAACACTTCCTCTAAATGTTCCAAATGTTGTTCAAATTCTATGAAAAGACATTGATGTTGTTGGGGTAAACCAGTACGCAAGTTAACTTAAGGTCTCCCATCACAGAATCCATGGCTTGTTGGAAAGTTGTGGGGGCATTTGCAAGTCCTTGTGGCATCCTAGTTGGATGAAAAATGCCTTTTTCTATAATAATGGCGCACTTTTACTGGTCTGATTCAGAATATCAATCTGCCAGCAACCACTGATCAGATCCATTGCACTGAAGTACTTTGTGTCTTCTAACTTATCCAGCATGTCGTCAATACAAGGCAATGGGTAAGAATTTTTTTGTGACTGAGTTCAACTTGCAATAATCCATTACCACACAATTTGACCTGACCTTTTTCTTTACAATCAACAGTGATGAAGACCAAGGGCTATTGCTGGGAACCAAAAGGTCAGCTGTGAGGAGTTTCTGAGGTTCTTCATTGACAATGGCTTGATTGGCCAAACTGTGTCTTATTGGTCTTGAGCGTATAGGGGCAGTCCCTTGCGTATCCAATACATGTTCAACTCCCAGAGCTTTCCCTAGGTCATGATTGTTCTCTGCAAAGACGTCCTTGTATTTCTCAAAGAGGTTTATGGCTTGGTCTTTCTGGTCTTCTGTCAGACTATTTAGAGAGTTGCGCATAATTAGCAATAGAACACTTGGCTGATTGCACAGTAGTGCAAACTTGCTGAATTCACAAAATGGGATGACATCTGTGAGGCTAGAGTTTTCTTCCAACTTCATATAGCTCAGAAGCTGATGTATCTTAACCTTCAGTACTTTATCAGAAAGATTTCCCAAGAGTACTAGGATCTCATGTGAGGATGGCATGATAATACCAGGTAGAATCCATGGTTCTAGTTATGAACCATTGTGGAGCCCAAATAGTTCACTGTGCATCCCCTTTGGAAAGCTGAGGCTCAGGCTTGTATTGCGAATTGCTTGGGATCACCTTGGAATGGAGAATTTTCTGGAAGAATATAAGGGGATCCCTTTATACTCCTTAGTAGCATGCGGCAATACCTTAATTTTGCGCTGTTGCAAGGTGTACACTATGGGCATGTCTCCATTGGCATATTACATATTGATATAGTGTACCTTTTTTGTAGGAAGATCTTTTGGTCTATCACCGTGGTAAAAAATAGGTGCAGAGTGGCCCAAAATACTAAGGTGCTATCCTGATGGTTTATGATAGTCTCATAGGTTGCCTTGAAGCTTGTTCCAATCAAGATATCATAGCTTTTGTTTCGCAACACTATTGCCAGGGCTGTTACCACCAATTTACCAAATCAAAGTGGTAAAGATGAATAGGCTCCCAGCGCCTTTGTTTTTTAAGGTCCTGCAGTACCAAATTCCTCATTGTAATCTAGGTCAGGCACAAGTTTCAGCTTCTTGACTAGCCTGGTTGATACAATGTTCCCTGGGGCTCCAGAGTCCAGAATTGCTCTTACTTGAAGCTTATGAACCACCAGTTCAATGTATGTGCAATTGTGTTGTTCCCCCATAATGAGGGGAGGTAATTTTGGTAGCTTTGTGAATGTCTAAACCCTTAAACTGAGCAAGAAAAGACTCTAGCACAGTTGTTAAATTGGGCTTCAGGGATTTTAAGGTATCTAGATTAGTGGAGATTTGTACCAACCTCAATAGTTGAGACAACTTTTTAACAATGTCACTCTCATGGGTGAACTTGGTGTATGGCACAGAAAGCTGCTCAGTGTAAGGTATGGAGACAGTATCAACGGCTTCTTGGGAAGGTAGGCTTTCCGTACAAATGGCCTGTTTCCTGGTGACTGTGTTAATAGCTAAAGCTCTGTGAAGCAAGTCTTCATTTATTTCTTCCTTATCAGGCAAGTATCTTTCCAGGCAGGCTTCTTGATCCACTAGGCAGTTGTTGTAATCAGAAATTTTGGGGTCTGGGTTGATTGGTGGAGAGGATTGATTACAATTAGCAGTCAGGGGTTTCTCCTCAACCTAACTGCTTAGCAGTTTTTTGACTCCTCCTATCTTCTTGGTCATTGTCTTTGTCTACTGGCTTGTCTTCTTTGCTGTATTCCTGGCCCAGGTGCCGGACATTGGCCTTGGGTTGTTTGCAATCTCAAGAAAGATGTCCTAATTGCCCACACTTGTAACATGTGTGATTGATTGTAGTGCTGTTGGTTGAGGGTGTTGCAACGGTTGTTGACTTTTTCAAGAGATCCTTCTCCCAAGTCTTGCCTTTGGGTTTGCTAAAAGAGAAGGAGGTGGATCTCTTATAGTCCAGTAAAGGAACCTCAAACTGCTCTTTAAAAGATCCCAAATGATACATGAGTTAAGGGACCATTATTGCACCATAGATTCTAGATTTTAGAGCAACATAAAGCTCTTTGTTAGGACGTATATAGTTAAGAAGGGCTCCTTTTACATCAACAAAAGTAGCTGAACCCATTAACACTAGGGTATGTGCTTCCAGGTAGAAGCGCTCAGAGAAATCCATTAGGCTTTACCCCTTCTTAATTTTTCCTTCTATGAACTCTATTTTGTAGCAAAACAGAGCTTCCTCACTACCAAACTCCGTAATCAGGGCCCTGGACATGTTCTAGTAGGTCCAGCCTTGCTCAGGCAGTCTTGGCATTGTTATAGTCTGAGTTTCTGAATCCAGGCAGTTGAAAATGGCAGCGTTCTTCATGGCTTTGTCTGCACCATACATGGAGTTATTATACAGATGGAGAAACATATGAATGTTTGCCTTTTTGTCAAATTTAGGTAGATTGGTAGGCTTAAAATTCTGGATCACCAAGATGGTGCTAAAGTTATAGCTTCTTCTGGGCGGAGGCAAGGTATTCCTCTGGGTCTAGGTGCAGAATTGTGCTTCAGAAGCTGCCTCCCTAGCTTTGTTACTAGTCCTGGAAGTTGAAGCTGCGGCATCAGGAAGGGGAGTCTCACTGCTATTCAATACCAGCTCTGCCACGTAGACCTTCCTCATTGTCCAGTCTATATTGTCCTTGTTGCTTTCATAACTATGTAAAGAGCAACAGTCCTCTGACATTGCCTGGCTGGTGGTGGATAGGATGCTTTGGCTTCTTCTGGTAGTTGCCTGTGGTCCTGGCTCCAACACAGTCTTGTCTATGTGTACCTAAAGTAGCTGCTTTACTTGGCCTTGTAGCAGCAGAATATTGCTATGTTGCAATTGTACTTCTTGGGTCAGATCTTTAATTGTATGGTTGGCCATGTGCAATTTTCCTTCAAGTCTCTTGATGCGCAAAACTTGCTTATCAAGCATCACATTGTTCTTTTCCTGCATAGCCCAATGTCTATTTCTTAATCTTTCCAGGTTATCATGATTTTCTTCTGTGCGGTTGTGATTATGCTCAATCAGTTTTGCCAGCTTTGAGAATTTCATATAAAATGAATACAATCAGCAAGGGATTGGCAAAGGCCCTTGTCAATCTTGCTGACATGTGCAGATAGCTCCTCCATGTTCCTTTGGACTATGACAGTGTATTCCTTGTTGGTTTTGGTGGAAGGCCCATCCTTGATCATTCTTACTGAGCAACAGAGCAACTCCACTTCACTGCATAGGAAGCAAAAAGTGGCTTCTGCTCCTTTGATGTGGTGTGTGACCATGCTAAACCAATTATTGTCAAGTTCTTTATGTTCAAGCATGGTTCCAACTATTATGACCACATAAATAGTCAGTCTTTCTTCTAACTGTGCTGAACAGAATGTGGTGAAATTCTGCTGTCCAGACAAACTATGTAATTGATGGCTAATGTTGGACATGGAGCTTACAAGCTCATTGTCAGGAAGCCAGGCATAGGTAGAGGCATTGGTTAGCTCAGGACAGAATACAGCTGGGCCAGAGGGTAATGCCCACCATAGGATGGGTGCTAACTTGATAATATAGGAACAGATTGCCCAAGCAAAGACCAGGGCCCTTAATTGAACATCATAGTGTCTACCATTCCCATCAAAGTAATATAGAGTACTCCAAACAGTTGGATGGACGTAGTCTCAGCCGCAGTGGGGGTCTCCATTGGGCAATTGGGTCACGGGGTTAAGGGCGGAGTCATGGGAACAAAATAAGCAGGCAGATAATTGTACTTGTCTTTGAACAATAAGGATGGCACCTTGATCCTCTTTCCTTCACGTCCTATGTATTCAGTTTCTCTAGTTCTTGCCAAGGGATCAGCAATGAGGATGGTCTCTAAGTTGTACTCCACGTAGGCAGGGTTGGGAGGGTATTTGGTAAAATGAACAGGTCCAAAGGGGGCTCCTGGGGGGACGGTATGGTGCCTGGGGAGGGTTGTCAGGTTGGTCTCTAGAGGGGGCGGTTTCCTGGTTGTCTACTTGGCTAGAGTTGAGATGAAAGATCACTAAAACTAGATAAAGTAGGATTTGTTCAAACCAAAGGTTCATAAAGCTTTTATTATCAAAAATGACAATATGGTCATCACTATACTGCTGGGGCTTTTATACCATGGGTTTTTGCTTCTTCAATTTTTGCAGGGTTCAGGTTTACAGACAAGGCACTGGTGGGGCATGGATCTTGGCTTAGAGTCTTTAGGGCAGCAGATCCAGATTGTGCCTACTCTGGTGAATAGAAGTGACAATGCTTTGTTCCACTGCCACTGTTCACTATGTCACCTGAGTAGTTCAATTGTACTACCCATTCTGGACAGAAGACTGGCAGCAGCTAGTGGTCATTGGCAGAGTTAACAGTAGGTTTTGTTTTAATCTTCTTAAGGCAAGCTACAACCTCTGCATAGGTCCAGATCTTTGGTGGTGCAAGTTTGGCAGCAATCTGGTGATCATTTGGGGAATTGTCCTCAGGAGACTGGCAGGTCTCAGAGTAACTTGTCAACGCAGGTTTGCAATTTAACAAGATGGCGGGTTCTTGTCCACTTTGTGTGACTTGAGTAGTCTTTGGAGGGTCAGGGTTTGATTACAGGGTCTCCAATGTTGATTTCAAACCTCCAGTATTGACGCTTGGCAGGTTGGCAGGTTCCCATTCCCCCTGTTTGGGGTCATCTATTTCTGGCAGTCCAGGGTTTGATCCAACTGGCAGTTGGGCGGTTTCCTGTCTACTCTGGTCAACATAAGGCTTTCTCTGAGACCCAGGTTTCAACTCCCAGGTTTTCAATACAAGTATTGAAATGTCATTCATGACACTCATTGTAAAGTTGTCTGAGGAATGTTTGCTGATTGTTTATCAAGTTTCCCTGATGTGAAATAAGAGAAAGTTGATAGCCCAAGTGGATTTGGTTGTGGCAAATGGCCAGATGCACAAAGCTATGAATATTTTTTTCGCCTGTTTGGTTGTCTTCATCTGCAACCAAAGCTGGCTGGGAGTAATCACTGTAAAATTTTGGAACTTCTCCTTGGCTTTTGTACCATATGATGGTAGTACTGCCAGCTTCCCATGGACTTCCCTGTTCTTGTATGCACCGCAGTTCATACTGCCTATGGCCTGCTCCAGCTGCTGCTGAGTAGGTTTGGCATTCCCGTCCACTTTCAGTGGGATTAGGACGTTGAGGTGCAAAGGGGACTGATCCTTGATCTGGCAGGGGTGTTGTACATCAGTCATAAATTGACCAAACACAACAGTTTTGTTAGGCAGACCATCCCTTGTTCCAGAAAGTCAATTAATCTCTGTGAAGAGCCCATTGGGGTGGTCCTGCAGGTGGCAGAGGAAAGTATGGAGAAGGTTATCTCCATCTCCCCGCGCAAAAGACAAGTCCCCAATAGGGCAGCAAGTACTGTTGGGCTGTTGCATGCTAAAGTGAGCACCAAATGTTGTAGTTCAGGTATGGTGAATGAGTAACTGTAATTGCTTAACTTGAATACAACCTTAATTATTACTAAAGATTAAGCCAAGATAGATATCTAGCCTAATGCATATAATAAATTACAAGTTATGTAAATTCAATCTTTTATTTATAAATCAAGGAGAGAGTTATATAGTATTTGAGGGATTAATAGGAACCACAGAGCGCCAGGATCCTCTGTTCTGCAGCCAGGTTTATCTATCACTTAGCCCATTATTAACCTAATGATTGATGATAATTAGTAAATATAACCTCAGAGTTCAACTTAGTTGGTCAATCAGACTATTTATCATCCAGTACAAGAGTACTATTGTTCTATTGTTTACCAAGATTAATGTATCAATAATTGTTACAGTGAAGGCTAGTTTACATCCAATTACTTCACAACAGCTGGTCAGTGAATTCCCCTCTGTTGTCCAAGAATCCTTACCAGGGCTACCACCCAACCAAGGCATCCAGAATGAAATCAACTTCAAAGAGAGTGTGCCAAAAGCACACCCTATCTATTGCCTAACACCACAAGAGGACAACACACTAAAGATCTGTCTAGATGAGGCCCTTGAAAAAGGACCCCTACAACTCTCTAAATCTCCTTTTGGTGTGGCTGTCTTTTTTGTAGAAAAGAAAGATGGATGACTCCACCTGGTCACAGACTACAGGGAGCTCAATGAGGTCACAATTAAGAACATGTATTCTGTGATCCTGATTTATGACCTTTTTGACGCCCTGGGGGGTCTAATTCTTTATATAAAATGACTTGACAGTAGGTTATCACCAAATCTGTGTTAAGCCAGAGTACATACCCAAAACAGTGTTCAGAACTAAGGATGGCTTGTTTGAATGTGTTGTCCTTAACTTTGGCATGAAAAAATGACCCAAGTATCTTTGTGACCTTTATGAATTAAGTTTTTAAAAAAACATTGGAAAAATGGATATTGGCTACCTCAACTATATAATCATATGCATCCCAACTAAGAAACAACACTGGGAAGACGTCTTCCTGGTCCTTCATACCCTTCAAGATAACCAACTCATAGCCAAGCCCTCAAAATGTGACTTCTTCTCAACAGAACTACCATTTTTAAGACAAATTATCAGCAAGAATAGAGTTAAGCCAGACCCAGAAAAGATACAAGCCATAACCAACATGCCAGCACTGCAAAATAAGAGCAAACTTTGTACGTTCCTAGGCATGGTATTCTATGTTATAAAATTTATCCCTGAATGGGGAGCCTTGACTGCACCCTTACCCACAATCATAGGAAATACTGAAATTTTTTTATAGACATCATTGAGAGATCAACCCTTTTGGCAATTAAAAGAATATATGTTCACTGCTCTTATTTTGTACTACCTAAATTGTGACAGAGTGTACAAGTTAGAAACTGATGTATCTGATTATGCAATAGGAGGAGTACTCCAAATTCAAACTGCAGAAAAGTAATTCCTACCTTTTGGATATGAATCAAGAAAGCTTTCTGATGGTGAGCAAAGATATTCAATACATGACAAGGAACTGATAGCTATCATCCACTATTTAATGAAGTGGTAATGTTATCTGGAAGGTGCACAGATATCCAAAGTTCTAACCAATCACAAGTCATTGGTATTCTTTAAGACTCAAAAACACCTATCTAGACAACAAGCTGAATGGATAACCTCATACAGAGATACCCCATGATAATTGAATACAAACCAGGAAAAAAATTCTTACTGCAGACGCCCTGTCAAGGCTATACCGTAAACATCTCCTATGCACTGATAGAGACCCAAATTGACCCATGTTAATAATGGGAAATCTCCAAGAGGAATTACCACCTGGTACACCAATGGAAATCCAAGAGAAAGTCCTCAAGAACAAACATCTGTTCAAAAACGTATATGGTAGTCTACATCACATATTACCAAATGATAATACTGTACTCTACAGCCCCATCAATACAAAAGATTTACAAAATCCTTTGATACCAAAAAGATCTGGAACACAATTGTAGCAGGAACTTTTATGAATACATCAAGACATGCTACTGGTGGCCCAAAATGCTGAACAACATCAAGAAATTACTAGACCAATGCAAAGTATGTGAATTGTACGCCCTCTCCAAGGCACCCCCAAGTCAGTAATACCAGTGTCAATCACCCAAAATTTCAAATTATGATCACTGAATATTGTGGGACCAATGCCTGGCAACAACAAAGGCAAAAATTACATTATCCTAGCTATCAATTATGTAACTAGGTGGCCTATAGCACAAGCTACAAAAGAATACAAATGAAACAATGTAAGCCAATTTATTAGCAAAGAGATTATAGCTAAGTTTGGAAACCTGACCTCCTGATCACAGACAGAGGAACTGAGCTTAAAGCCATTGAAACCAACATTTACATCACCAAAAACTGAGCAAAACATACCATACCCATCTCCTATCACCCACAAGCAAACAGAAGAGTTGAAAGACTAAATGGTTATATTTTAGAGGCCCTTGGCAAGCTATCTGCCAATAATCCAACAGCCTGGGTTGACATGTTGCCAACTGCACTTATGGTGTGCAGGACACAAGTTAATTGCAATACAGGCAAAAGCCCATACAAACTTGTCTATGGACATAAACCCACCATTGTTAGCACTAAGTCAAGACCACAATTACCTCTACCCAAAAAAGTACCAGACAACAATGACCCTGATGGAAATCACACCAGGAAGGACCAAGAGGACAAGGAAAAAGAAAGGATGGAGAGAGAATCTGTCCCATTACAACAGGAACGCTTCCAAATTGGGTACAAGATCTGGGTTGTTAATCACAACATGTACAAATTGGACCCAGGATTACAAGGACCAGGCATTGTCATGAAAGTTGAACCAAACAACACCTACCTAATTAAAGGAATAGGCACTTGTACAGAACTCAAGCATATGCACCATGATTAACTCTGCTTATGCAAAGCAAGAACAGCACAATGCAACTCTCAACTCCCTTTACCCAATGCAAAACTGGATCAATACCAAGCCCAAATCCCTAAAACTCTCAAGAAAATCCCCAAGGTTTCATCTTTCAGCACCCCAGGGGGAGATGTCACAACATATTTTATTACTTTCTCTCAGGAAAGCAATTCCCCAAGTAACTCCCCAAATGATTCACTGGCTAATCTGTAAGTTGGTGGCACTCTTATCATTCACTTATCAATTACAGGGATCAAACATTTTGAGCCCTAAGAAGAACAATACTTGGACAAGCCCCATGACTGCCATGACGTACATGGATAACATGTGGCTTCTAATGATACTATATAATACTCTAAACTCATATTCAATAAAGTATTATTCTCTTCTTAATTTTCCCCTTTATCTTGTTTATTATACTTCTAAGAAGTATATACTCAACATACATATCAAAGGGACTACAATCATGCTTGATCATATTAGAAGGCAGGGTTGTCCTGGATTGTGGTTGAATAGGGATTTCAGAAACAGCCACATGTCTGGCCCTGCCTCTAGGCTCCTCTTCATTCTGCTCCTCCAAGAAATTGAACCTAAAAGCTACCACCTGACATATGAAAAACAGATTGAAATGTAATAATTAGAAACAATATACTAGAGAATTCTTATATCCAAATCAATGAATGTAATACTACAGCCACTCATAAAAGGCAAATAAGTTTCCAATAGCCCAGAGCCAACAGGAATAGCAAAAAGTTATGTCAGCCAGACAGAACTAATCTTAGTTGATGAGAAGCAAAAGTTGAGGGTGCTCAAACACTAAGATTAAAATATTTTTTTTAAAAATCCAAATGGTATAAACAGGGTCTAATATCCAAAATTTTCAATTCAAGAATGAGTGAACTTTTTATTATAAACCCAGCAATGAATCCAATAAATTATAATCTAGAATTTGAGCCAGCTACACTGAGAAATTGAAATCTCTTTTATGCAAACTGTGAGCAAATATAAGATATTCTGTGTAGATCAAGGGAGAATTAACCCCCAGAGTTTCCTGGTTGGCATCTCATTACAATAAACCTGTATGCACCCATAAGTTTTATATTTGATAAGAAGATATTTCTAGACCATCTTTATTTTAATGGCCATGCAGCCTAGGTCTCCTAGATGTAGTAAATTATTTTCTGGATTTAATAAAATTTACTACCCTGCAAGAAAGAAGTTTACCTTGGTCTGAATTATAAGAAAATTGCTTCAGGTGTAAGGAAATCCATGCCTTCCTCTGCCTTTTTGGATCACACCAAGAATAAAATCAGCAAATAATATTGTCAGGGAATCAACTATGGATGAGCAGCCTGTCCTATTCCTAATTCTGACAGGTCGCAGGCCAAGAAAGCAAAGTCCATCATAGGATTGGCGCTAACTTGGAGAGGTACAACATTGATCTTCCAATATAGGACCAGGGGCCAGCAGCAGGAACTATAGTGTCAAATATTCCAAAAAGAGTAATATAAACTATTCCAAATAGCTTGTTGGTGTTGTCTAGGAGGAGCTCAGAGACAGACACAGGCATAAGTTTCATGGTAAGAGGGCATCCATGCTTAGTTAATAGGCAGGGAGAAAGTTATACTTGTCTTCAAACAGGCGGGGATCAGTAGTAATCCATGAGCCTTTTCTGTTAAATCTAGTCAATTCTGTCAGGATACCAGGAGTACTATGGAGCTCCAGCAGGTGAGAAGGAAGTCAAAGCAGGTACTGACATGGCCCACTGGATGATGGGATCTAAATTTACCAGATAGAAAAGGGCCATCCCAGCCACAGCCCAGCTGCTGGCAAGGCAGAATCAATCAATCCTGTGAGCGCCAGGTAAAGCACTACCAGGAATTAACTACTATAGCTAGTGGCATCAGAAGTGGGCGGGGTTGAGATGATTGGTTTGGGTGTCAGGGGTGGTTCCATGGGGACAAGTTAGGCAGCAGGATTGTTGTATTTCCTGTTGAAGATCAAAGGGTAAATGGTGATTGCTTTGCCATCACAGACAATTTGGTAGGGTTCCTTGGGGGCATTTGGGTGGGTGTACCACTGCAAGTCTTCCAAGATTGAGGGTTTGTGATCAGGATTTGGGGAATACTCAGTGAGATGTACAGGGCCAAATGGAGTGTTGGGTAGACAGTAGTAGTCAAAGGCTTCAGTTTTGTCAACTAGAGTCTGGATATCTATCCCAGTGGATGGGTGCTGACGCTTGGGTGAATGCAGATGGAAGAGTATCAAAAATAAGTATGGAAACAAATTGGTGAACCAAAGGTTTGTAACAACTTTATTGATAAGGATAATGGTACATAATTTTTTCAGGTGCTTCTGATTTATATACTTACTCACATTTAAGTGCCTTTGGGCATTTTTCTGGTGCTATCTGTGTGGTAAGGCTTGGCATCTCAGGTTCTGCTATTTGGTTGGCTGCTTCATGGTCATTTTTGGGGGTTTCAGGAACAGTTGTTTGGCTTTTTGGTGGTCCACCTTGGCTTGGCTGGCCATTGGTTCTGGCAGGTTTGGCTTCTGGAGTTATGGGGGTTTCCCCAATTTGATTACCATTTTTGGACTGGCTTGACAGGCTTTCCTGAGGCAAAAGAACTTGATTAAAAAAGGGGTCCCCAATTGGGGACCCAGATTACTTAATGAAGGGTGAGCTTGAACTGGGTTTACTGGGCAACTAAATTTATCCTGCCCAGGCCCAGCCAAACCCACCAAGGCTCAGGCATAGCTTTTGGGGCCCAGGACAGGCCCCACAGCTGCCACCAGGGCAGGAATGCTTCCCACACCTGGATTTTTGCTTTTTGAAGCAAATCCAGGTGCAGGCAAATCTCCCCTGCCTGCTAGCCCCGCCTGGCAGCTAGAAGCGGGTTCAATTCCTGCCTGGAGCTTTGAAAATGTTACTTTTGTAATAAATTCTTTGGTATGAGTCAGGGGGTCACTTGCTAATATGCTCTTGGTGGTATATCCCTGGCACTCTGGCTTTAATGGATAATCAGCAAAATAGACTGGGCTGTATGGAGCACCTGAAGGACAGATGCTGTAGGCAGTGGGTCAGGCAGGAAAGAAATATTAGTGTTTAACTGGCAGATTTCTAAAATCAAATACAATAATAATTGAGAAAACCAATACAGTAGCTTAAAAGCTATGGAGGCAATCAAAAATACTTTGGATTCAAAAAAAATGAACTAAGTTTTAACTGAATTCCAACTATAAGTGGAGAATATACTCTCTATCAACAGGGATTTTTGGTGTTAATAGACAAAATGGGTTAACACAGCAACAAAGTGCTCACACTCCAAACAAAAATATTCAAAATACAGACTAAAATACACAGATTCATAAATAAAATGGTTTGAGTTGACCTTCAGTGTACATATGTTTACTATGTAAATTGATGACAAAATACACTCAAGCGCAGCAAGTCAAAACCCAAACCAAATACAAAGCACAATAGAAACTCAGCATGCAAACAAAACCACTCAGTTATTGTGTGAAATGGATTGTAAACAAGAATGATACCAAGGTATCTAAAATTGGGCACACAATCCAAGACATAAATTTTAAAAATATTGTGTTGGGTGCTTAATTTGGCATAAAATCTGGGGAAAAGGGTGGAAATTTTTTGGGTGTTCTAAAATGGGTGTGGTAAAACCAAAAACAACTAATTAAGAAATAAAAATCTATAATTGGGATATTGGGTGGGAAAAATATTAATCAAATAACCATATTTAGATAAAAAGAAAAATCAAAACCAGGGCGTAGCTTAAGTGATTTTTATTTAGTGTTTTATTAAATTTTAAAATGAAACCAACACAACAACAGAGTGACAATGCACCTGTTGTGCGCCGCAGTTGCTGTTGCCTTGCAGATCAAAAAATTGAGTTAGTGCCACACAAGTGACTACTCAGGAAGGAGACATGAGAGCAGAAAACAATAGTGACACTGCACTGACACAGCCAGTTCAAGGAGCACAAGCTGCTAGGGTGCGTAGCATCAACCCTTGGGTCCCCAAGCTGACCTGGAAGCCCACCAAGGTTACCTAAACAAAAACGGTTAGAAACAAGGAGGTAAACTTACTTTGTATGTGTTTGACATTGTGTACCGACAAGAGTCGTACCTGTCAGTCATGCTGGAGAAGGTTAAGCCTGTACTTGACACTAGCTAAGAGCCCTACGTCAGTGATGGCAATCAGGAGGAGGACAAGGAGTCCAAGTTCTATAAAACCAATGAGGGACAGTTAGTGCTCAAAAAGGTTGTAGCATTCTACAAAAAGGTGTGCATGCCTTGTATGACAGTCACCAATCAGGATCCTGGCTCATCTTCACCAAAAAAAGCCACCTAGAAGGCAGTCCCTAATGTTAAACACATCATCCTTCTTGAGCTGATGCAGGAATCTGATGACTACAAGATAGCCACGGTCCTTGCTGGGGTGGATCCCAAGTAATCCAGCAAGGTATTCAAAAAATACATTGATACTGACCGAGTTCTTGCTGCAGAGAAATCCTTGCATGTTTCCACCATGCTCACCAAGGAGAACAAATGGGCAATCCACTAGTGGATTAACTGAGACTTCAATCTCTAATTAGATAATATACAGGCAATGATCAAGTCTACTTTTGTGGTTGAGGCTTCAATTTTCTTTTACTACCATGTGGTCAAGGGTCTTCAGTTTTCCTGTAAAAAACTTGGGGTATCTTCCTACAACTAAAACAACTCTGACAATATTGAGACCTGGAAAAAATACGCAGAGGTGTACCCTATGCTCAGAGAAAAAAGGACTTTCAAATTCTGTTACATTAACAAATCAGCATTTCCCTTGTCTATGCAAAATGCCTATGTTTCCAAATGTTTAAATGTAAGAGTAGCTTGGCTTGCTTCAGTTCACACCACATCCTATTCCATGGTGGCTCTCCTTGTTTTAAAGGGGATTGAGATATACCAAATGATATTGGGATCTCACAATAGCCGGACCTTCCTATCATTTCTCTGATTGGTCCAGGAGAGCCTTAGGTGCACAAGCCTGGGGTTCACTAATTTCATTGTACTGGATAATGATGACTTCATAAGGTGGCTGAAAATATCAAGGAATTTCCAACAATTGATACAGGCATTACAGTTGGCCCACAACAATTGGCCACATCAAATTTTCACCTCTTATTTCTTCCTACCTATTCCCCATTTCTAAACACTATCAAGGAGGGCTTTGGGTGGCTCAAGCAGGGGACACCAACTGGGATGGGGGACCTGTTTGATTTGCTACAGGCCGGGATCCATATCCTTTCAGCAGAGACTGTGGCCAAGTTTTATGGCCACACTGATTTGTTCATCACTGCATGCCTTGTCAAACAGCCAATCAACTAAAGAGCATATCTATTCTGAATATTTATTTCCCTTTATTTATTATTTTATACATTTATATTTTTTTTAAAAATCTATAGATGTTCATTTTATATTTATATATTTCCAAGCCCACAATCACATAAAGCGGCACTATTGATGCAGATGCCTAATTTTTGTAGTACAAATTAAATTGTTTTATTTTATTCTGTGGTGACAATTCCAAACACTTAATACCAAATTATAATGATTATATGAAAATTTCACTCCTGTAAAATAAAACTAAAAATTAAATTAAAAAATTTAAAGGTAAAGCTCTCAAGGCATTTGTGATTTTTATTAACAGATATTATTACGCATGTATAAAGACCTTCTATAAGATTCTTTTAACTTAGTAATAGGTTGCTAAAATGAAATTTATTTAAAAATCATTTATTAATAGAAGTGTAAAAATAAAAAATTATTATATATTGAGAGGAAAGAGGGTTGTTTAGTTACACCTATGGTGATTATATCTATATGCAACCACCTGGCAATGAAGGTGTTGCACAACCTCCACTACCACATTATAAACAGTGGATACTCTTTGCTTGAAATATTTGTACTGTCATCACTGTGCTGTTTTAGCAGAGTTACAAGGGGAAAAATATTTAGAAGCTTGATAATAATCTTAATTGAGAGATAGTGAATATATAGTCATAGTGAATTGATGGATAGCAGGAACATGATTGTTGATCACACGGTTGTGTTGCAACCAAGTTTCCAGACTTGCCTGCTAACGTATCTTATAATACACAGGGGGCTCTCAATGAGTTGCCCCTTGACGTATCTAACAACATGAATTAATCTGGTGGCAATATCAAATAGCAGGTACTTCATCCTAATTAGGAGCACTACCAATTTGACTTGCTGATCCCCACACAAGTTATTCCTTGGCTTCAAACCTTACATGGAACTTCCCACTATGCCACCCCCTTTTGGCCTTGTGGCTTTCCCCATTTAGTATATTAATCACAATATTCTACAATAAACAATACCTTATTCTTATTATTCTGTCCTTTCTATTGGACTGTTGTCTTCCCCCAATTTCAAATACTGAATCCTCATTGGCTCAGTTGCAACAGTGGTAGCAGTGGTAGGTTGATAACCTACCTAAAACAAAATTCCCCCAAGAAAGGACGGAGTACGGGTTGTATGGCTACTCCCCAACAAGATACCTCCTGCCAATCCCCAAGGGGGACATCCCCAACAGGTACGTCATCTATCAAGACCAGCTGGTTCTCACCAGCGTGTACAACTGGCTCCGCCTTGGGAAGCGTGACGCCAGCGTCACCCTGCCCCAGTCAGACCTGTCCCAACGCATGCTCAACCTTCAGCTAGAATCCTTTGCGGGTGGCGTCAAGGGGGCCAACATTGTCAGTTGGCTCCAATCTACTGAAACCTGCCTCTGTATCTGTCAGGTTTCTGAGCCCATGTGGGTTGCCACTGCGTCTGGTTGCCTCATGGAGCCTGCTGCTGTATGGTTCACCAACTGGGCTAGCCAGGAACTTGACGTTACCTGGGCGGCATTCCAAGACGCTGCCAAGTCCTGCTACAGCAAAACCTTCTCCCCATTGTTGTGGGAACTCCTCTTCTAGGAATCTAACAAACTGGCTCTGTTCCTGAGTACCTTGCTGCCTGGCAACAAGCTCTTGCTGCTGCCCCCAAAGCTGTGACCAACGGAAATGCAATGCTACTCACTCTCATCATCAATGGGTTAAAACCTCATATCTGTAAGTGGGTCCCCGTAGGTTGCTGCACCTCCATTGATGAATGCTATAAGGCCATTGTGGAGGCTAACAATCAGGCCTCAATGGGCTTCTGCTGTACCAGTGTTGCTCCATCTCAACCATGTACCACACCTGGCAGTAGCCACAGTCAAGTAGGCTGTTGCCAACCACGTCAGCAGGATAATGGGACTAAACGCCCCCGCAAGGGGGAGCTTCAGCTAGCACAGATTGAGGATCAGGGAAAAGCTTGAGGGTTGTTACAACAAGAGGCCTTACAACCCCACCTGACCCATCCTCTCAATCCCTGCTTGCAAAAAATCCCTGCAACTACAACATTCACAAAGTCAAAACCCAGGACGTCTTTCAAGTCCACAGTGATGACCCCATATTGCAAGCAAGCCACTCCTCAAATAAAGTAACACTCTTATCCTACCCCTTCTGTTTCCGCGGGAACACCCACAAATTACTGGTAGATACCAGGGCTGACCACACTATGGTGGACCAGGTGCTTGCCAACTCTCAGAAATTAGACTGAGTGTCTAGCAGGTTCAAAGCAGTACAAGTAGCTGACTCCTGCAGAGTTGCCATCACCCACAAGATGTTACCCTTCTCTGTGAGAATGGGGAACATCCAGGTTAAGCTCTCTGGGCCAATCATGGCAGGGCTCAGCCACAACATAATTGCTGGTCTTGACTGGTTTTGGCAAAACTGTCCCTACATTGATTGGGATACCTCTGTCATCACCCTCAACAGAAATGGGGTGGGGTTCCAGCTTTACCTTGTGGAAATGAGCAAGTTACTCCATGATGCTGTGTTTATCAGGATAACAGAGACAGGCTCATACAATTTCAAGGGGGGAACTAGACTTTAACCAATTCTCAGTTGAAGCTATCTGTGCTGAACCATTCACAGTCCCTCCCTTGACCTCCTTGCCACCACCAGCGCCTGCTGCACTTCTCAAGGAGTACAAGGATGTATTCAGTGAGACACTTGAACAACTACCTCCTCCCTGGGAGATCCAGCATGCTGTACAACTTCAAGGGTTGTTACCTAAAGCACAACCATTATACCGCCTCACACCAAAGGAAGATGAAACCCTCTACCAGCACCTTGTGGACGCGCTTGATAATGGCTTTATTTGCCCCTTGCTCTCTCCATACAAGGCGGCTGTCTTCCTTGTAGCTAAGAAGAACAGGTCCCTTTGCCTGGTCACAGACTACCGCGCCCTAAATGAGGTGACGGTTAAGAACAAGTACCCCCTGCCACTGATTGATGACCTGTTTGATACACTTGCAGGTGCTAAGGTCTTTAGCAAGATTGAACTCACTGCAGGGTACAACCAGGTCTGCATTGCACCAGGGGATGAGGCAAAAACTGCCTTCCACATGCTCTATGGGTTGTTTGTGTTGTGTCATGAACTTTGGAATGACTGATGCTCCCTCCAACTTTGCCATGTTGATGAACAAAGAATTTGAGGAACTGATTGGAAAATGTGTGGTTGTGTACCTTGACGTCATTATTGTCTTCAGTCAAGATCAAACCATGCACATCCAACACCTCTGTGCTGTCCTTGACACCCATTGGAAAAACCAGCTAAACGCTAAACCCTCCAAATGAGAGTTTCTCAAGTCAGAGCTGTTATTCCTTGAGCACACCATCTCTGCACAAGGGATAAAGCCTGACCCTGCCAAAATCAAAGCAATCACCAGCATGCTGCCCCCCACTGATGTGGGCCAGGTGCAGACATTCCTAGGCATGGTTGCCTACATACGCAAGTTCATTCCCAATTGCAGGGAACTAATTGCACCTCTTGTTGAGCTCCTCAATACCAAACAGCACTTCCATTGGACCCCTGTCAGAGATCAAGCCTTTGAGATGTTGAAGCAAAGGCTCACAACAGCACCAGTACTTCAGTTCCCCAATTGAAACCAACAGTACAAACTTGAGACTGATGCCTTCAACAGGGCCATAGGGGGCGTGCTAAGGGTAAAAACTGACAATGGCGTCTTCCTCCCTGTGGCATATGAGTCCAGGAAACTTACTGACTTGGAAAAACGCTACCCCATCCATGATAAAGAATTGGCAGCAATTGTACACTGTGTTGAGAAGTGGCGCTGTTACCTAGAAGGAGCTACCTTCCCACCCCGCGTTCTGACAGACCACAAGTTGCCCCAGTACTTCAACACACAGTCCCACTTGAAACGCCGCCAAGCAGGATGGGTTGAGCATCTATCCCCCTACCAGTTGCGCATCAAGTACAATCCTGGGAAGGAACTCATCACAGCTGACGCTCTTTTGCAACTCTACGTAGCGTCCATCACTGGGAACAATGGCTTGGACCCAGATCGGCCCATGCTCTACCTTTGCCCTGAGGCAACTTGCTACAAGGGCCTCAACTTGGTCACCATCTCCAAATTGAAGGACAACAAAAGTCAGTTCACCACTGATGCTGGTAACGTCTGCTGCCAGGCAGAGACAGGTGAGAAGACACCTTATATTCCCACCATGCAACAAGGTGACACAATATTGCACTACCACCAAACCCTGGGTCACATCAGAGGGCATAACCTCTTCAAGATCATTAAACAGTAGGTTTGGTGACCGCAAATGTGTCAAGACATCTTGGACCTCCTTGAAACGTGTGTGTTGTGCAAAAAGAACACGTCCAAACCTGCACCCCCCAAGTCTGTCCTGCCCATCAAGGCCATAGAACCCTTTGAGCAGTGGGCCCTCAACATTGTGGGGCCACTCCCCAAAGACAAACTGGGAAAGAAGTACATTATCACTGCCATTGACTACTTCACTTGCTGGCCAGTGGCCTGGGCAACAACCAACCACACTGCCACCACCATTACTTGCTTTATTGGCAAGGAAATTGTGGCCTGCTTTGGGCAACCCAAACGCCTCATCACAGATGGCAGCCCCAAACTTGTTGGGCATGTCATGAAGGCATACTGTGCCAAGAACACACTCTAACGTATAGTTACAACCCCCTACCATCCTCAAGCCAATGGACGCGTGGAATAGTTAAATGGCTCACTGGTTCAATTGATTGCCAAGCTCTCACAAGAGCACCCTAACACCGCACTGACTGAACACCTGCCTACTGCTCTACTTATCCTGCGCTAAAAATCAACAGGGGCACAGGGTTCAGCCCCAGTACTCTGGCCTTTGGAACACCTGACAGTCTGACAGGAGTTGAACAGGAAAAGCTACGGTCCAGGGTTCTCAACATGCCTCCCCTAGTAACAACCCCATCCCTAGACCAATGGTGTGTCTAAGCCTGGGAAATCAAACACAAGTAGATTGCAGGAGGGACAAAGCAACTCAAAGCTAGATACGCTATAGGTGACCCCGTCTACACCCTCAATCCTAATTCTGCCAAGTTAGAACCCAACCACCTAGGGCCCTTCAAGATAGCTGCAGTTCATGACAATCACAATTACAACTTGAAGATGCCCAAGGAAACACCAATAAGCTTCACAATGATTTCTTGCGCCCCTGCTGCGCCATCCCCACACAAAAGCTGGCTGTGCAGACCTTCACAGACCTTTTGCAGACTCTGGTCTTGGTGTCTGACAACAAGCAGGTGGCAAGGGGGTGTTGCAAACAAGTTTCCAGATTTGCCTGCTAATGTATCTTACAATACACAGGGGGCGCTCAATGAGTTGCCCCTTGACGTATCTAACAACATGAATTAATCTGGTGGCAATATCAAATGTTGGGTACTTCATCCTAATTAGGAGCACTACCAATTTGACTTGCTGATCCCCGCACAAGTTATTCCTTGGCTTCAAACCTTAAATGGAAATTCCCACTATGCCACCCCCTTGTGGCCTTGTGGCTTTCCCCATATAGTATATCAATCAAAATATTCTACAATAAACAATACCTTATTCTTATTATTCTTTCCTTTCTATTGGACTGTTGTCTTCCCCAATTCCAAATACTGAATCCTCATTGGTTCAGTTGCAACAGTTGGATGAAAGAAGGGGGTGGCTTGATCCTGGTAATGAGTCAAGTGCCAAAACAAGGTATCCACCGTAAGGGATCATCATCTGTTCATGTTGCTGGATTTGGTAATTCAAGTTGACTTCCTAGTCTGGCTTCAAGTGGCTGGGTAATTGGATTGTGGGTCACAAACCTGATTGTTTGGAGCCTTGCTGGCAGTTCAAGCCTGCTGTTTTGACAGTACCTACTATTAAAAGGGATAATGATGAGGTGTGAATGGAGGAGCAGCTTTTCTGGTAGGGCTGCAACCCTGTAAATACCAGCTAGGACCAGGGCGTCCTGAATTAAGTGGTCTATCAAGTTGTAACCTGGGGGAACTTTCTTCCTGCCAGGGATAGCTTGGCCTCATCAATTCTGAGAAGGAACCTGTCTAAGTCCTCAAAATTTATGCAAATACCAAAGTAAAACAGGTACCCCAGGTAAAGCACAAGGTGAAACATTTTTTGTCAGGAATCATTTCCCTGAAAACAGTTATCTAATAGATGAAGACCTATTCCAACTTCCAAATTTGGATGATCTAGGTTACTACTATTTAATTAATTGCCTATCAATTTTCTTTATGCCCTAAAGCAATGCAAATGCAAGCACAATCTTCCAGGAATTCAACACTATAATGGATCTAAAAATAACCTGCACCATGATTCCTGCCACTACATGTGAAGCATTACACCTGGTTTCAATCTCATTAGTTCTGTGCCCCAATTCCACTCTCCTTAGTATAAAAACTCTCATCCAAATTCCAAGTTAATTGTTTGATTAAAATTTATTTCTATAATAAAGCAATCTTACCATATTATTCACTTGAGTGTTTAATAGTATCTCCTAGAGAAGATGATTGGTATCCCATTTTCAGACCTTAGTTAACATATGGCTCTCCTTATTCCTATCTTCTATCTTTTATCAGGGGCCAACTACTTTGTGATTTCCTGGTCTTTGCCCAACCCTACTCTAATGGTTGAAGAGCTATCTCCTGTTGTAGAGAGAAATAGATTCTTGTTCAATACTGCAACTGTATTATTCTCTATAAAGAGGGTTCCTTACATTTTTCCAGCAAAGGCTTCAGTAAACTTGTACAGTTTATTAAATACTGCACTAATTTTCTTATTGTGTTTTATTTTAGAAAACATGGTCTCTATGGCCAGAGGCACCCCTGAATCATCCCTTCTCCAGGCAAACCCAAAGTCTGCCAAGAGAATCTTTGTCTTATTGACAACTGTTACATTTTAAAAAGCCAATTTGACACTGTGTCCCCAAGTTCTCCAGCAGGTAGGAGAGGGTGTGCTCCGCCAGGAAGCAGAAGCAAGTGCCCTCATGAGACTGATCCATCTCTGGTACATTATTGAATGGGAGTGTTACCAGGACATCCCAAACAAGCTCAATGGAGTTCACACAGTAAACTCCACTGAGGTTAACCAGGTCCAGGCGGACCAGTTGGGCATCCTTGTAGGCAGTAACTGCTCACTCAGATGCCCCTTGCCATGTGTCAGCCCGGCCAATGCCTCTTGCAACATTGGAAAGGACCCATGGATGTGGTCCACTAGCCCCTGAAAGACAGGGGGGACAGATACAGCTGCTTGGCCACATGAGTGGTGTAGTTGGCGTAGAATGTGGCAGGGACAAAGGGGACCAGGACTTGGCGGAGTTCACTGTCCATGCTATCTAAAAAACAGGTAAGTATTTGCAAATTTTTATTAATTTTATTTTTTTATGTTACCTTCACGTGTTTCTTCCTTGCCGGCTGCTTCAGCAGGCTTGGCCATTCTTGGCGTAAGCGGTTGTTCAGGCAGTTCTTTATCCTCTGTTCTGGCATGCTTGGAGGGTTTAAGATGTTTTTACATCTCCAGGTTGTCAACCCAGACAGACGGCGCAGAAATATTGTATGCCTTAAATTGCAGGCCATCAACCACTGTCTTCTGAATGTTGAGTAGGCGCTCAATTGTCTTCTCAGGGGTGTCTGGTATTTTGTTCATTAGGGCCTTTGCAGACATCATGTCTATTTTGTCCCCTTCAAGGATGGCAGATTTAACTCTTGCTTTGACCTTGCGGTCAATCTCTTTAATTTCAGCAATTGCTGAGTTGAGGTCTTTGAGCAGTTTCTCCAATTCTCTCATTTCTTTTTTACTAACCTTTCCATATGTTTTTATAGCTTTTTCCCAAATGATATCTGTATTATTCTGATACTGTTGCCTCTTTGTTTATTCCTGTTTGTTTTCTTGTTTTCTACACTATCCCATCTTTTTACCCATTGTGTATATGTTTTATGCTCATCTCAAAATGTGTTGTTTTCTTTGTGTTGGCATTGTTTCCTTAATTGCCATGTTATTTTTAGCACTTTGCACAGCCCTTTATGAAAATGTTAACAACAATTTGGTGATCAGCTAAATTTGAATTAGAAAATTATATTTTAATTGATTTTAGATAAAGTTGTTACTGATCCAAATTCAAAACCTTAATGAAAAACTTTAAGCCAATCAGGAGCCAAGTGATAAAGTGATTGTTGTAACATAAAGGATCATTAAATAATTTTTTGATGCATGTGCGCTAATTAATATGATTGGCTGGATCTTTTGCTATTGTGTGCCATTGTTGCTGTGGCAAGTTGTTGGTGGACTAGTGCCCAATCAGCTGCTGGATTAGCACTAGTCCACAAACAACTTTCCATAGCAGCAATGGCACTCAATGGCAAAACATCCAGCCAATCAGATTAATTAGAGCACATGCACCAAAGAATTATTAAATAACCCTTTATGTTACAACAATCACTTTCTCACTTAGTTCCTGATTGGCTTAAAGTTTATCATTAAGGTTTTGAATTCAGATCAGCTACAACTTTCTATAAACACAATAAACATATAATTTTCTAATTTAAATTTAGCTGATCACTAAATCATTGTTAATTCTTTTCATAGGGGGCTGTTTAAAGAGCTGAAAATAACTGTGTTCTGGATCTAGATACACGGCATAATAAACATATGATTTTATAGAAATAAGCTGAACATAAAGAAAACAATGAACTAAAAACAAAAAGAAACTAAATAATTGAAATTCTGGATAGAAATCATATAAATAAAAAAAATTTGGCAGTAAGGAGTTTATTTGGTACAGGAATACTGATGCCTATGAATTGGGATATTGTGGGAAGAAAGGCATGGAGGTGGTGCTTGCCTGGGAGGTCTGGGACTGGGTGGGTGGGGCTGATAAGTTGGGGTTGATGATGGCGGGGGTTGAACCAATCAGATTAATTGTGATGGCCACCATATAACACTTGTTATATTCCTTGTCTGTCATTAAATGGACTGGCTGGTAGACAGCTGTGGCCTGGGGTGGGAGGCGCTTGTCCTTTCATGATTGGTTGCTCATATTCATGTGTAAGACAATTTGAGCAAACAATATAGCCACTATCTATTGATCAAAGAGAGAACCATGGTCAAGGACACCAAGATAAAGATCATTAAATGCCTGTGGGCAACGCTTCTGGACTGTGTCCCCAATATTAAAAAACATCATTTGTCAGATGGATGTTGGCATGGCCAACTGGGTAGACTGAGGCTTGATGCCTGCTTCCTTGGATTGTCTTGATGGCAGTGAAGCTACCCTCCATCTGGTGGCTCAGGAAACTCCAGTAGGAGAAATATTAGCTCTCTCAAGAGTCCAGAAATTCACCAAGAATACAGTTATACTCATAGCAATTGTGTAATCAGGGTTTGTCTAATAATAGACAAAACCCTTTGCCAAAACAGCCAGAAATGCACCAATAAACGTCTTCTTCTTGACCTTCTTTCTTCCATTTTTATTAGTGGCTTTTTCTTGCTTGCCAAAATTGTCAAAAGTGATGGACAATTTGTAATATGAGATTAACATGATGTCATCAGAAAAAACTTGTCAGGCATTGGATAAGAGCGGGTTCAATGGTATGATCATATGGGTAATCCTCAGCACCATCCCATTAGTTGCCGGCAACATTGGTCAGTACCCAGATTGACACCACCTTTCCATGCATCCACTGCTGCACCATATACTCAGAAACCCATATGTTGTTGTACAAGCTGCTTCCAGACCTGGGTCAGGGGAAGCTTGGGGTCCTGCTGCAAGAGATTGAGCATGATTGGGTAGGTCTTGCTGATCTGGAACTTGAGGGCCTTCTTTGGCTTCTTGGCTGCCCCAATCAGGTTCCCCTAGTTATCAGGTTATCAAATTCCCACATTATGATGGTCTGGGTAAGATTCAATTAGGTGGCAATCTGGTCTCAGGTCAGGCCACGCTGGTTGAGTGCCACAATTTCTTGTATAATTTGGGCAGTAATGATTTGGCGCTTAGGGTGCTAGGCTGCAGGAGCTATAGCCTGATTAGCTGTAGGGGGGAAAGTTAGCTGTTGGTGGGCAGATGTTCCAAACTATGGTTGTCATTCTGATTGGCTGATTGGTTGACACCCTGTGCAGGGGTGGGAAAAAGGGCAGAGCTAGACACTAAGTGACTACTGAACAATTCAAACCCTTATGGGCTGGGGGTCAGGTACAGGTTGGCTTCCTTGTTACCTACATCAAAGAGCTAAGTGTAAACAGGGGCCTCCACGCTCTGAGCCTCACCTCCATTGAAGCTGTCTTGGCTTCTGCTGGCTTGCTCATTGACACTGTCAAAACTGTTGCTAGTAAAAACCAGTGTAAAATAAAACTTAGGAAAAAATCACTAAAAGTAGAAGTTTAAAATATTTGACTTTATTTTTATTGTAATACTGAGTCCAGATTTGAAAAGTTCTTGAAACCATACACACAAATAAGGATCCATGAAAATGAATAAAATGCCTTTGTTCCTAAATTGGATAGCTGTTTATTAGCTGGTAAACAGTTATTTTTCTATTTTAGAATGTACATACTACACATCTTGTGTGAATTCATTTTGTTTTGTGCTTGTGAAATCTTGCTTCTAGGTTGCTATATTTTTGTTTCATTTTAGCCCTCTGTTGGTGCCTTATATGAGCCCTGATAGGATTACAATATATTCTGGAATAGCATCAATTCATTTCACTTGATGTACCAGGTCATTTTTTTTGTAGCTTGAACTACGCTGTTTGATGTAATTTGTATTAGTGTTAGTGATATTTTGTTTATTGTTTGATATTTTGCCAGTTTCCCAAATATACTTAGATTATTTGATTTCTGAATCTTGTCCAACTTGGAGCTTGCTTAAATATGAGGTCATTTTGTTAAATCTGAAGTATTTTTTCTTGTTGCCATAGCTTTTAAAACTACTGTATCACATAACCTTTTTTAAAAAAAGTGGCATTAAAGTCTGTTTCAAGGTCTATGAGTTCAAATAGTACCCTTCTACCAGAATTTAATTCTAAAGATTGTGGTTCAACTGGTCAGGAAATGGAAATTGGATGAGCAGGGCCCCAGGTTTGAGGGCAATCAAAATAGCACAGGTATAGGGCAGGTGTCCATTGGCAGGATTTTTCAGAAGGGTCACACATCCCTTTTGTTCTAGAGTGGTATTCCCAGGGGTGGCTTGCTGGTTAGCGCCTTCTTCAGGGACATGATTATAATTGGCTACCAAGGCAGACATCAGGCTCATCAGGCTAATGGCAGGAGCTTTTTTTGCTCCAATAGGCAATTTTTTGTAGACTTTGATAAAGGTCACCATTGGTACACTCACACTAAGGGCTTCAGTTTCAAAGGCATCTACAATTTGAATCAGATAGGATTCAGTCCCAAAAAATGCGGGTGGGTGTCACCCTAGTCCTAAGGGCTGGCAGCCAACAGTCCAATTTGGCCAGGGCTTAGATACTGTTTTAAACCTTGAGTTTCATAAGGGGAAATATGTCATTCCTGAAACAAATACTGAAAATATAAATCTGAAGCCCTCTGGCAGCAATACTAGTGAAGAAATGAAACCAAACCTTACAATGAAACTTCATTTTTAAATACAGAATTTATAAGCCCAAAAGGGCAAATAACTTTGGTAACAAATTTAAATTCTCTTTATTTCAGCCCAGATATGGTTTTAAATTCAAATTTCACTTCAGAAGTGTCAGGAATAACAATTTGGACGCTCCTGAATCCCAAAATACAGACCCAGAGTCAAACCCTGGACAAAACCCTTTGCAGACTGCCAGACCCATAGGCTGGGAACCTGATAACCTACCACCAATTGATAAAGTTATTTCCAGCCTACCAGGACCCAAACCTTTAGCTGTCACACAGGATTCTGCAAGCAAACTTCCAGTACAAGATGCTGGGAATTTCCCTGAGGTGCTAATGTCTGACACTGGCAGTTTGCTTGGCAAAATGAATGAGTTTCCTAATGAGAGTTATTCTGAACTCCCCCAAAGCCCAGGAAAAGGCACTGAACCTGAAGAGACACCCAATACCCAAATTGACAAACATAAGGATTTGAAGTCTTCTCATCCCAAAGCAGCTAGTGGTAAACCACCAGTGCCAAGCGCCACACTGCCATCTAAGACCCCCAATGCCAAACCGCCTAAGCCCAGAAAACCCAACCAGGAAATGAAGCCTGGCAGTGTGGTATAAATACCTGCCAGGTCAAGATCAATCCCCATTGTCATTTTTAAATAAAGGTTTTGAGATATTGGTTTCCCCAATTATTGCCGTATTTTATTCTTGTCATCTGCCAGTTAACTCAAAGATCATCTGATCCTCCTGCCAGCCCGCCAGCTACGTACTACCTTCCAGGTGCCCCTTTGATCCTGTTCATTTCACAGAGTACCCCTTAAAGTATGAGTACAAGGACTACACTGCCAACAACATACTAGCCTGGGATCCCTTGGCCAGAACTACAGAGTTAACCAGATACAACCAAGAAGGCCCTTGGTATGTTACCAAATCCTGCCTGTTCAGAGATAAATACAACTTCCTTCCTGCCTACCAATTAGACATGGAACCTCCTGTCAACCCCAAACCAGTGCCTGCCTCTGCCGCTGAGCTCCCGCTGGACCACACCAATAAGCTTTTTGGAATTGTATATATTACTCTCACAGGATTAATAGATACTATTGTCCCTGCCGCTGGTCTGTGGTCGTGGGTGAGCAAGTCAATGTCCTACCTCATTAAGTTAGCAACAATTCTTTGGTGGTCCCTGCCCACTCAGTCCGCAACCCACCAGTTCCCAAATGCTAGCAAGTTGGCAGATCAGGGTTGGTTCCCTGATATTATGAAAATCTATTTTAAACCTGGTACCCTGATCCCCAAGATGTTGATTATTCTTGGGGCATCTTGTATGTTTTTTGTAATAATAATTACTTATTAAACATTTATGATGACCAAGAACCTAATTTATTCAGTGTGAAATAATGCAAACATAAACCTGAATGATCCCAAGAAATCCAACTCCGCCACCAAAACCGTCAAAGGGCCCTCCTCTCAGGTTTGGAATGTGATAGTCAACCAATCCCTCACCAAAGTGGAGATGCCTCAGATGGGAAAACTCACTCTTGAGGAGGTCCGCCGCACCATGCCAGTGCTCTGACTACACTTTCAAGCCAATGCCCCATCCTATACCGGTGACACCAAAAAAGTGCTTGGAGTAACATCCATGCTAACAGGGGACACCCTAGACTGGTTCAGCAAGGCTACTTCCAACAATATAGAGTTTTTCTTATACTATGCTTGATTTGAGGCTTAACTAATGGCCATAGGGGAGGACCAGAATACCTGCCACTTTGCCTTCATGACTCTGTTAGAGTTCAAGAAAAATGGTCGCCCACTTCAGACCTATGTAGAAGAGTTCACCAAACTACAGACCCATGCTATGCTGGACAACAAATTGGCCGCCATTCTATTCAGAAAAGGCGTGAAACCAGGGTTAAAGGACCTCCTCAAGCACCACTCCCCCACAATTGGGTTATAAGAACTGATTGTGCTCTGCCAAGAACTAAGCTCAAACCAAAAAACCCATGGTGCTGCCCCCATGGACCCTGGATGGCCAGAAGCCCCACTGCGGCCAGACCAGCCATGACACCCGAGGAGTTGCAACGTCATTACAGAGATGGGTTGTGTTTCCACTGCCATGAAGCAGGGCACCAGACCAGAGCCTGCCCCAGAAGAAACCAAACTTCAGGCTCTCCTTCCCAATTAAACACTACCTCCTAGTCTTATAAGTATATCATAGCAACCCTAGAAGTAGGAGATAAAGTATTTCACAAAAAGGCTTTCTTAGACACAGGGGCTGATGAAAGTCTCATCAACCCCGCATCAGCATCCAAGCTGGGACTCACCCCCTCAGATACTCAATTCCAAGTCACTATGAGAAACGGTTCAACTGACATTGGCCAAGAATGTAACCAACACCTTGAGCTGAAGATTGGGAAAAACACTTACCCCTTGTCTGTTATCTTGTTGAAAGGATTACCACACCCATTGATACTTGGAGACTCTTGGGCTGACAAGCATGGTGCAATCCTGAACTATTGTGACCAAACCGTAACCCTGGGAAAGAGACTTAACCCTGATACTTTACCCATTCAGCCAAGCCCACACATAGTACCCCCACCAAACTCATGACCTTGCTATTGGACCCTTGCTCAGGGAAGCTGCCCTCAGCCCTCAAGAAATGGGCCAGTGCCTTCAGCTAAGAGGCAGCAACTCAACTACCTGAACACTCTATCTACGACCACGCAATTGACTTATTCCCTGATACGCAACCCAGCCACAAACCCATCTATAGTTGCAACCACAAAGAACAAGTGGCCTTGAAAGCGTATATTGAACACATGACTAAGAAAGGATTTATCTGAGTCTCAAAGGCCCCATGCTCTTCTCCCTTACTATTTGTTGGAAAGAAAGATGGGGGAATGAGACCTTGTGTAAACTACAAGAAGCTGAAAAAAATCACAGTAAAAAACCAATACCCCATACCTTGACAACATCCTTATATATAGCAAAACACACAAAGACCACCTCTGCCACCTGGACCTCATATTAGAGAAACTAACAGCAGCCAACCTTCACGTCAAACTCAAGAAGTATGTGTTCTTCCAACCTGAGGTAGAATTCATGGGCTATGTAGTACAACCTGGTGAATTTGCCATGGCCCAAGATAAAGTGGACGGGGTCACAGCTTGGCCCACCTCCACCTGTCAGAAAGATGTTAGGAGTTTCTTGGGTTAGCAAACTACTGTAGAGATTTCATAAAAAATTCTCATATTACTCTGCCCCTGACCCACCTTTGCTCAGAAAAAGTCCAGTTTGAGTGGAAAC
Organism: Entomophthora muscae; assembly: GCA_014839935.2. Taxonomy (NCBI): domain Eukaryota; kingdom Fungi; phylum Entomophthoromycota; class Entomophthoromycetes; order Entomophthorales; family Entomophthoraceae; genus Entomophthora; species Entomophthora muscae. The sequence continues at coordinate 285,219 of QTSX02001477.1, forward strand.
CAACTGTGTTGTTGCCTTTGAATCCCTGAAGTTAGCCTTCACCTCTGCGCCTGTGTTGGCCATTCCTGACCACACAAAGCTGTTCATCCTGGAAACCAACACTTCCAACTTTGCCCTGGGAGAGGTGCTTCTTCAGGAAGGAGGGGATGGTATGCTATATACTGTAGCATATTACTCAAAAAAGATGATCCCCACTGAAGGAAATTATCCTATATTCAATAAAGAAATGCTAGCTATAATTAAGACCTTGAAGCACTGGCGCAGATACAGTGGTTTTAAAAGCTATGGCAACAACCAAAAATACCTCAGATTTAAATAAAATGATTTCAGATTTGAACAAAATCCAAGTTGTGCAAGATTCAGGATTCAAATAATTTAAATATATTTGGTTAATAAATGAACTGTCAAATAAAAAACAAAATTTCACTAGCCCATTATACAAAATTATATCAAACATCAAGCGGTGTAATGTAAACCACAAACAAAATGAAATGATGCAACAAATGAGATGGATGAATGCTATTCCAGAGTACATTATAATCCAAGCAGGATTCATATGAGGCACCAACAAAAGGACTAAAATGAAACAAAATTAGAGCAATCTATAAGCAAGATTCCACAAGCACAAAACAAAATGAAGTCACACAGATGTGTAGTATGAGCAGCCTAAAATAGAAAAGTAACAGTTTTACAGCCAATCAACAACTATCCAATTTAGGAACAGAGGCATTTTATCCATTTTCATGGCTCCTGAATTGTGTATAATGGTTTTGAGAACCTTCCAAATATGGACTCAAGATTACAATAAAAATAAATCATTGGTTTTAAAATTTCTACTTTTAGTGATTTTATCCTAGGTTTTTTACAATGGTTTTTACTAGCAATATCTTTGACGGCGCCAGCAGCCAAGCCAACAGCAGACAAGCCAGCTTCAGTGGAGGCAAGGCTCAGAAGGTGTAGGCATCTGTTTACACCCAAGCCTTTGAGGCAGGTAATGAGGAAGCTGATCTGTTACTGACCCCCGACCCATATGGCTTTGACTTGTTCAGTAGTCACTTAGTGTCTAGCTCTACCCCTGCTCCCATACCCACCCCTGCACAAGATTCCTGTCAACCAACCAATCAGGATGGCAACCTTGATTTGGAACAACTTTCTGCCACCAGCCAACCTGCCCCCCTCCAGCAAATCAGGCTTCAGCTCCCCCAGCCCAGCGCCCCAAACACAGAATCATTACTGCTCAGATTCTTCAAGAAATTGTGGCACTGAACCTGCAGGGTCTGTCCTGGGATCAGATAGCCAGCTAATTAAAATTCACCCAGGCTACTGTCATGCGGGAATTCAACAACCTGATGTACAGGGGGAACCTGATTGGGACAGCCAAGAAGCCCAAGAAGGCCCCCAAGTCACAAATATCTGAGACATACCCAATCATGCTTGACCTCCTCCAGCAGGATCCCAAGCTTCCCTTGACCCAGGTCCGGAAGCAACTTGTGCACCATGGCATTTGGGTGTCTGAGCGCATAGTGCAGCTCTGGATGTATGGGAAGGTGGCTTTGATACAGGTTCTTACCAATTTTGCTGGCAACTAATGGGATGGGGCTGAGGATTCCCTGTATGACACCTCCATTGAATCAACCCTGGTCCAATGCCTAACTAGTCTAACTGATAATGTCATGTTCATTTCCTATTACAAGCTATTGATAGCTTTTGATTATTTTGGCAAGCAAGGAAGAGCTGTCATTCAAAAAGGAAGGAAGAAGGTCAAGAAGGGGACTTTTATTGGTGTTTCTGGCTATTTCAGCCAAGGGTTTTGTCTAATATCAGACAAACCCATATTTCATTGATGGCTACTTGTACAGCCACATCCTCAGTGGATTAATTGTCTCCTGGGATGGCTTGAATTCCAAGTACCAAGTTTTCTTGAGCCACCAGATGGAGGGTAGCTCCACCGCTTCAAGGCCATCCAGGAACAAGGGCACCAGGCCTCTGTGTACCCAGCTGGTCACACTGACATCCATCTGGCTGATGTTGAGTTCTTTAATATTGGAGATACACTCCGGGAGCGCTGCCCTCAGGCTTTCATCAACCTCTATCTTGGGGTCCTTGACCACAATTCTCTCTTTGGTCACCAACTGGTGGCTGACTTGTTTGCGCAAATGGTTTTCCCTGTGAACATGGGTAATCAATCACAGAAAGACAAGCGCCTCCCATCATGTGCCACTGCCACCTACCAGCCCATCCAGCCAATGACGTACAAGGAATACACCAAGTTGTATATGGCGGCCATCACACAAAATCCTCCTGCCTTCACCCCTGCCACCAACACCCCTCACCCGCAAGCCCAACCCACCCAATCCCAGACCCCTCAGGCCAGCACTGTCTCTACGTTTTCCTTCCCGTACTATTCTGCCTCCTAGGCATCACTCTTCCCCACCCCAATAAACCCCCTGTTGCCAAACATTTTCTATTTATATTTTCTTTATTTTGAATTTTGATAGTTCATTTTCTCTTTGTTTAAGTTTGTTTTATTCTTTATGTTCAGCCTATTTCTATAAAATCATATATTTACTATGTTGTGTATCTAGATCTAGAACACAGTTATTTTTAGCACTTTGCACAGCCCTTTATGAAAATATTAACAACATTTTGGGTGATCAGCTAAATTTGAATTAAAAATTTATATTTTAATTGATTTTAGATAAAGTTGTTACTGATCCAAATTCAAAACCTTAATGATAAACTTTAAGCCAATATGAAGCCAAGTGATAAAGTGATTGTTGTGACATAAAGGGTCATTCAATAATTCTTTGGTGCATGTGCACTATTTAATATGATTGGCTGGTTGTTTTGCCATTGTGCGTCATTGCTGCTGTGGCAAGTTGTTGGTGGACTAGTGCCCAATCAGCTGCTGGGTTAGCACTGGTCCACCAACAACTTGCCACAGCAGCAATGGCGCACAATGGAAAAATAACCAGCCAATCATATTAATTAGCGCCCATGCATCAAAGAATTATTGAATGACCCTTTATGTCACAACAATCACTTTATCACTTGGCTTCATATTGGCTTAAAGTTTATCATTAAGGTTTTGAATTTGGATCAGTAACAACTTTATCTAAAATCAATTAAAATATACCTTTTTAATTCAAATTTAGCTTATCATCAAATTGTTGTTAATATTTTCACAGGAGGCTGTTTAAAGTACTAAAAATAATATGGCAATTATGGAAGCAATGCCAACATAAAGCAAACAACACATATCAAGATAAGCGTAAACATATACACAATGGGTAAAAAGATGGGATAGTGTAGAAAACAGGAAAAAAAAACAGAAATAAACAAAGAGGCAATAGTATCATAATAATATATTTTATTGGGATGAAAGCTATAACCCCATATGGAAAGGTTAGTAAAAAATAAATGAGAGACTTGGAGAAGCTGCTAAAAGACCTTGGCTCAGCAATTGTTGAAATTAAAGAGATTTACCGCAAGGTCAAAGCAAGAGTTAAGTCTGCCGTCCTTGAAGGGGACAAAATAGACAAGGTGTCTAAAAAGGCCCTTATGACCAAAATACCAGACACCCTGGAGAAAACAATCAAGCGCTTACTAAATATTCAAAAAACTGTGTTTGAGGGCATCCAGTTCAAGTCATTTGCCCTCTCTGCGCCATCTGTCTGGACAGATGACCCTGAAATGTATGCTCATCTCAAGACAGCCAAGTGTGCCAGGAAAGAGGACACAGAATTGCCTGCTCAACTTCTTGCTTCAAGAATGGCCAAGCTGGCTGAGGCTGCGGGCAAGGAAGAAACACAAGAAGGTAACCTAAAAAATAAAATTAATAAATTTTTAAAATACTTACCTTTTTCTTAGAAAGCGTAGACAGTGAACTCCGCTGGGTACTGGTCCCTTTTGTCCCCCCCCCACCTTCTACACCACCTACGCCACTCATGTGGTCAAGCAGCTGTATCTGTCTCCCCTGTCTTGCGGGAGCTGGAGGACCACATCCATGGGTCCTTTCCTATATTGCAGGAGGCATTAGCCAGGCTTGTGCATGGCAAAGGAGGCATCCAAGTGGGCAGTTACTGTCTAAAAGGATGCCCAACTGGTCTTCCTGGACCTGGTATCCCTCAGTGGATTTTACTATATAAACTCCATTGAGCTTGTTTGGGACGTCCTGGAGACGCTCCTATTCAAGAATGTACCAGAGATGGGCTGGGCCCATGCGGCTGCTTTCTTCTGCTTCCCAGTGGAGCACACAATATCTTACCTGTTGGAGAACTTTGGGCACACGGTGTCAAAATTGGCTGTTGCAGATGCAACAGCCGTCAAGAAAACCAAAATCCTCCTGGTGGACTTTGGGCTGGCCTGGAGTGCCAATAAAACGGGGGTCCCTCAAGCAATAGAGCTGACCTTTGCTAAAACCAAACATGAGAAAAAAATAAGTGCAGTATACAATAAGCTGTGTGAGTTTACTGAAGCCTTTTCTGGACAAAGGCTTCATCTGTTGGTTTACCTGGGGTTCCTGTTTTACTTTGGGATGAGCGCTGATGTGGAGGATCTTGACAGGGTCCTCCTAGGGATTGATGAGGCCAGGCTCTCCCTGGATGGTAAGAAGGTCCCCCTAGGTACAACTCAGTGGACCACATGATAAAAGACACCCTGATCCTGACAGGGATTTACAGGTTTGTAGTCCTGCCAGAGAAGCTGCTCCTACATTCCCACCTGACCCTTCTCCCTTTTACTAGCTGCCAAGAATATTTTAACCAGGGTGTATCCACCGTTCACCGTGAGGCAGTGAAGGTTGTGCGCCACCTCCATTGAGGGGTGGGTACATGCCAATGAACCCATTATATGTGCTCCTAATTTTCTTCTATATCAATAAACATATTTATACTTTTGATTATTTTTAATGTAATTAATTTTTTAAATATTTATTTTAGCAAACAAGATTTGTAAAATATATTGTGGAAACGGTTTTCATAAAAGCATAAAATTATATGTTAATAAAATAAATTCTAACTTGTACATTTTACGTTTAATTTTTTTAAAACTATTTTTATATTTATTTGACAAAAGTGATATAAATATATTTGCGTAATCCAGTATTGAGCGTTTGGGATAACCTCAGATGGCATAATAAATTAATATAAAATAAAATAAAATAAATAAATAACTTACCTCCATTGATGGTCTTACCAAATGTGATTGTGGGCTTAGAAGCTTCTAAATATAAAATGATAATTCATAAATCTTAAATAGTAAATTAGAGAATATAAAAAAGTTGGACAAGCTAAGCCTTTAATTGATTGGCTGTTTGGCTAGGCATGCAGGGATGAACAAATCAGCGTGGCCATAGAATTTGGCCACAGTCTCAGCTGGTAGGGTGTGGATCCTGGCCTGAAGCAAATCAATCAGGTCCTTGGTTAAGTTGGGGTTCCTTGCTTGACAACTTGCTTGAGCCACCCAAAGACTTCCTCAATGGGATTTAGGAAGTGCAAATAGGCAGAGAGGAAGAGAAGGCGCAAATTTGCCATGGCCAATTGCTGGGGGCCTACTGCAATGCTAGTGTCAATCATCGGGAATTCCTTGAGAATATCAGCCACCTTATGGAGACCAATGTTGTCCAGCACAATGATGTTGGCAAAGCCCAGTCTTGCACTCCTCAGGTACTCCTGGACCAAACAGAGGAATGATAGAAAGGTCCTGCTGTTATTCAAACCCAATATCATTTGGTATAGCTCAACTCCCTTTGGACCAAGGAGAGCCACCATTGAATAGGCTGTGGTGTGGACTATAGCATGCTAAGCCATCCCGTCATTTGAGCCTTTTGGGACATAGCCATACTCATTCTGCATAGACAAGGCAAATGCTGATTTGTCAATGTAATAGAATTAGACTGTCTCCTTGGCTTTGAGGGCAGTGTACGCCTCTGCATATTTTTTCTGGGTCTTGACATTGGCTGGGCTGTTTCTGTTGTAGGGAGATACCCCAAGCTTTTTCCAGGAAAATTGCATTCCCTTCACCAGATGCTAGTAAAAGGAAATCAAAGCCTTAACCCTAAAAGTAGATTTGACCATAGCCTGAGTATTTGCCAGTTCAAAATGGCAGTCCTGTGTTATCCACTGGTGGATTGCTTATTTTTGCTCCTTGGTTAGCATGGTAGAAACACTCAAGGATTTCTCTGCAGCAAGGACTTGGCTATTATTGATGAATTTGTGAAAGGTCTTGCTGGCGTACTTGGGATCCACTTCAACAATGGCTGTGGCCGCCTTGTAGTCACCAGATTCACACATTAGCTTGAGCAGGATGATGTGTTTTATATCTGGGATGTGCTTCTGAGCAGGCTTAGTAGGCTCAGATGAACTGGGATCCTGATTGGTGACAGGCTTGCAAGGCATAGGCACCTTGTTGTAGAATTCTGCAACCTTTTTGAGCACTAACTGTCCCTCATTGGTTTGATAGAGCTTGGGCTCCTTGTCTTCCTCCTGATTGCCATCACTGACGTAGGGCTCTTAGCTAGTATCAAGTACAGGCTCCACCTTCTCCAGCATGGCTGACGGGACAACTCTTGCCGGTACACAACGTCAAACACATATGAAGTAAGTTCTACCTCCTTGTCTCTAACTTTCTTGGTGAAGGTAACCTTGGTGGGCTTCCAGGTCAGCTTGGGGACCCAAGGGTTTATGCTCTGCACCCTAGAAGCTTGTGCTCCTCAAACTGACTGTGTCAGTGCACCGTCATATCAGGGAATTCTTCTCTGACTACAGAAATACTTCTGTTAATAGGGATAATTCAATATCAGCAGTTTTGGGACTCTTAGATACCAACAAAAAATTAGACAATCAATCAAGTTGGGTCAACACTTCCAAGGACAGGAATCAAACCTGTAACCCTAAATTGATGTCAACTGTTAGTTTACGCTCTCAAAATCAACTTAAATTACCTTTATATGGATTTGCTTTAATTGCCATCTGCTTTTGAATTAGGTGTTACTTCTGCTGGTGTTAATATTACATTAATACACGTCACACTACTGTTCAAAACATAATTGGTTGCTTTCTTCTGGATTACCGCTCTCAGGTCCACTTCTTCTAGTTGAAATTGAGGCTCTGTACTTGATCTACTATGTGATTAAGTTAATAACCTGCTCAAATGTGTACAACCTGGTTGCTGGTTCCTGGCATCTTCTAAATAAGTCCCTATTTATTTACATTATTTTTAAGGGAAAAATGGAGGCTCAGCTAAAACAGGTATTAATTTTTACCCTTATTTCCATGAAAATCACTGGTAAATCCCCTCATATCCTAGAACCCTCTTAAATTGTTTCAGCCAATTTTGGAGTATTTAAGTGGGCCATTCTTTTCCTTATTACTTGTTCCAACAATAAAGACTTATTCTACTCTACTCCTTCTCACACTCATCTTTTGATCTCTTATTTTGAAACCATGAAAGTAATCTTATTACTGTTCTGGTTTCTAGTCCTCCTGCTTAAAGTTGACTAGGTCTTGAAAACCCTACTCCCACCACTGACTGGCATAACTCCTCCCCCAATGACGCCCACCAGAAGGAGTCTCTGGCCAATGGGTGGTTCAAGTATCCCTCTGGCCACTGGGGAAAAAAATCCTATTATGTTAACAACACCACTCCTCCTCCAGTAGAGCCCTCACTGGTTAGACCCAACACATCTTTCTACCTGTTACCATACTTAGTAGGGTATTACCTATTGGGTCAGTTCAGCTCCATGATGGGAAGATTTGCTTATTTGGGCCACTTGGGCCATCTTGCCATGATAACAATACCTATTGGATCAGTAATTGCAGGGCTCAATTTAGGGGCTTTGGTCCACCAGGTAGGGAACTTATTTCCTATCAAGTGGGTCCCTGACACGTCACTATCAAACTCTCCTCTCCTGTCTCTTCCTGAGTAGGCATTTGTGTTGCACTAACTCTGTTCTTTGACCCGCTGGGGCAACCGCAACTGCGGCGCACAACAGGTGTATTGGTAGTCTGTTCCTGTGTTCCTTCCATTTTGAGAATTTAATAAAATATTAAATAAATTTCAATTAAGTTACTCCCTATTTTTAATTTTTGCTTTTATCTGAATATGGATATTTAATTAGAGTTTTCCCTACCCAATATCCCAATTGTCATAACTGTGCTGTTTTAGCAGAGTTACACGGGAGGAAATATTTATAAGATGGATAATAATCTTTATTGTGAGATAGTGATTATATAGCTCAAGTGAATCAAGGATAACAGGAACATTATTAGTGATCACACGGCAGGATGATGGAGGGGGTGGCTTGATCCTGATAATGAGTCAAGCGCCAAAACAAGGTATCCACCATAAAGGATCATCATTTGTTCCTATTGTTGGATTTGGTAATTCAAGTTGACTTCCTAGTCTGGCGTTGAATGACCAGATAATTGGATTGCGGGGCACAAACCTGCTTGGTTGGAACCTTGCTGTTGGGTCAAGCCTGCAGTTTTGACCCCCCCCCCAACTGAAGGTCGGCCTCCTCTGGGAGCAGGTTGTCAGGGAGGTTGTCAGGAGCACGGGCGCTTTATTGAACTAGTTGCTGTTCTGTGGCAGGCAGGGCAGTTTCTTGCTTTGCAGGGTTGTAGGCAATCATGGTGAAGGGTCTTATCTTTCTTACGTTTTCCAATCCCTTGCACAAGGTAAGTGTTATTGTCATTTACCTTTAGAATGATTGCTGGCCCTACTTTCTTGGGTTGTAGCTTGCTCTTGTCAACATTCATGACCCAGACTTTGTCCCAACTTCATGTCTGTTGTGGATGGGGACAAAGGTTTTTTGTAGACGTTCATTCTCCTTCACTGTTTGTTTGCTGTTAGCTCTTACAACATGAGGGTCTGAGTGTGGAGGGACTTTGCTTGAAATTTCCAGTTTAGGTCCTGTCAATTCTTGAATGATATTTGGCTGTGTGCTGTATACCAGTTCAAACAGGCTTTTCCGGTGGATCTGTTCACTTGGGTTCAACACACAAGTAGTGCAGTTGGTAACTTCTTATACCAGTCTTCAGGTCTCCTGGCAGTGTGTTTGGCTAAGGCTTGTACAAGGCTACCATTAAGCCGCTCCACACGTCCATTGGCCTGTGGGTGGTATGGTGTTGTTATGATGTGTTTGACCCCATTTTTGCAAGGTATACATTGGTTATTTTTCAGGTTAATTCTTTCCCTCCATTGTTTATCAGGAGTTCTGGATTTCTGAACTTGCTGATTATCTCCTTGCCAATAAATTGTTGTACATCATTGCCAGTGTGTGCCTTTACTGCTTGGGCTACTGGCCATCTTGTAGCAAAGTCAATGGAGGTGATAATGTATTTCTTGTCATTGTGTTTTCCTGGCATGGGTCCAACAATGTCAAGATCCCATACTTTGAAAGGTAGTTGTGTGCAGATGGGAAGTACTGACTTTGGAGGGGTTTTGCTTTTGGCAAATTTTTTGCATACCTCACATTGGTCTAGAACTTCTTGAACATCACAATATAAGGTTGACCATCAGGCCTTGTGCTTGAGTAACTTATATAGATTTTGGCTCTTGGTATGTCCAAGGTCTCTGTGATAGTGTAGGATGATGCTGACTTGCTGATGCGTGGGAATGTAGGAAATGATTGTGCCATCAGACATTTTTCTGTGTAGGGTCCCATATACTTCAGCAAATAGGTGCTCATTTTTGATGACTGTTTTCTTTGTTATGTTGTTTGTGCCGGGGGAAACCTTCATCCTTTGTTTGTAGTACTAAGAGAGGCCAGTCTGGGTCAAGCCCATTCTCTCCTCTTGAAGCACAGACATACAGGCGGGACAGGGCATCTGCCATGGCAAGCTTGGCCCCAGGCTTGTACTGAATAAGCATGTTAAACCTCTCCAATAGCTCCATCCAGCAGGCTTGGCAGCGCGCCAGATTTTCCTGCGTTTTGAAATAGATGAGTGACTTGTGGTTGGTTAATGCTGTGAAATCATCCTGCCATTCTAGGTAACAGCGCCATTTGACTAGACAGTGCACAATAGCCAACAGTTCTTTGTTGTGGATAGGTTGTTAACACTTGCCATCTGTCAACTTTTGCAATTCATAGGCTACGGACAGGAAGTCACTGTCATTATTTTTGATTTGTAGTACTCCCCTAATGGATGCATCTGAGGTGTTGGATTCCATTTGGTATTCCCTTTCATGTTTGGGGTATTGTAGGATGGGAGCTGTTGTGAGCTTCTCCTTGAGGAGTCTAAAACAGAGTTCACATTGGGGGGTCCACACAAACTTGGACTTGGCGCCTGTTATGGCGGATAAGGGGGCAGTCAAAACGCCACAGTCAGGTATGAAGTGTTGTACATAGGCCACCATCCCCAAGAAGGTGAAGAGTTCCAACTTATCCTTGGGTGGTGGCATCTTGCAGATGGCCTGTATCTTTTGACTGTTGAGTTTGATGCCGTCCTTTGAGAGTATGTGTCCTGGGAAGGGTAGTTGCTCGCAGAAGAACTGGCACTTAGAGGGTTTGGCCAACAGTTTGTGTTGTGCCAAGGTAGCAAAGACTGCCTCAAGGTCTTTGTGGTGTTGTTCCAACAATTTGCTGTAGACAATAATGTTGTCCAGGTACACTAGGGTGTGTTTGTCTATGTGGGGCGCAAATACTTTGTTCATTAAGGTGATAAAGGTAGATGGGGCATTTGTCATGCCAAAGTTGAGCACCACACATTTGTAGGAGCCGTATTTAGTGTGTAAGACTGTTTTGGGGATGTCTTCCTCCTTAATGCAAATCTGGTTTTAGCCTGCCATCAGATTGATTTTGGAGAAGACTGTGGCTCCTCCCAAGACATCAAAGAGGTCGTTAATCAGTGGTAGTTGGTAACAATTCTTAATGATAACTTTGTTTAGGGCTTTGTAGTCTTTGACCAGACGTAAAGTACCATCCTTCTTAGCCACAAAGAATATGGCAGCCCCAAAGGGAGACTGTGAGGGGCAGATAAGTCCTTTTTCCAATGCCTCCTTGAGGTAGGCGCGTAAGGTGTTATCTTTATTTGGGGTCAGCCTGTAGATTGGGCGCGCCTTGGGTACAGCCCCCTTGAGTTGGATGGAGTGCTGAATATGCTTCTCAGGGGGAAGCCCAGGTTTTGCTTCCTTGAAGATTTCTGGATGGTGGGCCACAATTTTGCGTTCCTTAGGCGTGGAGGTATCCTGGTGATCTTTGAAATGTATGATCTTGTACTGGTAGGAGTCCCAATCAATTGCCTTCAGGGTTTTCTTCTTGTCCTGGGTCTCTGTGATGCGCACAAAGACGTGGTCATGTAGAAGTTGGTCCACAGAGTCAGGGTAGATCTGGTGGTTGACACCTTCACGCTTGATGGTCAACACTGAGGTTGCCCAGTCTATGTGAGGATTTTTCTTTTGCAGCCAGTCTAGTCCCAACACAATGTCAAACTTTGGGAAGTTGATGACAGGACCTTGAATGGTGGAGTGGAGGTTCTCAAGAATGACGGAAAAGGGGGCAGTTTCCTTTGTCAAAGCAATGTGGTGTTTGTCAGCCAGGACCACGTTTTTAATCTGCAAAGGATTAGTGGCCAGCTTGAGCTTTTCCACAAAGATACTGCTGACCAGGGTTCAATCTGCGCCCAAATCCAGGAGTGCTGAGCCTGTGTAACTGCAAAAGCAAAAAAATAGGACATCAATTTATTGGGATGTCTGCAATGGTGTATAGTACCAGGTCCTCTGCGGGCACCTGGATCATTGGGCATTGATCCACGTCCTTGGGTTGGTAATCATCATTGGGCAAGTCAGGAGTTACGTGGGGAGAGCTTGGCTTGCTTAGTGCTCTCCCCGGGCTTTTCCCTTGTCTTGGTTGTCTTGTGTGGCAGTGACACAGAAATGGGTCTGGTTTGACTGGCCATTGTTTCCTTTTCCATGTCCATTCAAACCTGTGGGTTTATGGTTGGTGTTATTCCTGTTGCCTCCAGGGGGTGGTTGAGAGAAGTGCCTGCCTGGATGGGAGTCCTTGGGTCTTTCTTGTTTCCCAGTTTGTGCCTTATGAAGTGCATTGGAGGTTTGCTCTGCTTTCTCTGCTTCACAGTACAAGCTTTGCAGGTTGGTCACCTGGTCCAGGTTCACATGTCTCATCACATGCAACTTGAGGGCGTTGTAGTACATGAGGTGTGTGGCTGGGGTGTCAAAGGCCATGTTGGATGGTGCACAAAGTCATAGTTCCTTGTAGGCGCAGGTGAGTTCCTTCACAGTGCCTGTCTGGGTCAGGTTCTTTACTTGGCGTATGATCATGAGCGCTGTATCTTTAAGCACAAATCTTGCCAGGAAGTCTTGCTTAAAGGTATCCCAGTTCTTGTTGGTGTGCTCTTTGTGCCACTTGTTGCACCAGGTGCTAGCGTCATGGGTCAGGCAAATGGAAATCTCTGCAATCAAAAACCGCTGTGGGCACTCCATCTGAGCCAGCTTGCTCTGGGTAGACTGAATCCATGCAACAGCGTTGTTGTTGTTGGCCCTGGCAAAAGGTTCCAAGGCGGTGCTTTGTAGTCTTTGAGCTACGTAGGCGGGCATGGTGTTTTTGTTAGCTGGTTGCGGCATTGAGGAGGGAACCTGAAAGAAACCTTGTGCAGACATGGTGTTGAAGGCGGGTAGTGGGATCACCGTGTTCTGGTACAGGACAAAGCCATCAGGTATGGTGGTACCGGGGGTTTACAGAGTCCAGTCAGGTGGGAGGCCAGATATAATTCTGTTGAGGATTTGTTAGCTGCAGTGCGTGCGGGCAACAGGCAGAATTTTTCAAGATAAGGTAGGATGGAGAACCCACCTGTGCTACCAATGTTGTAACTGTGCTGTTTTAGCAGAGTTACATGGGTAAAAATATTTAGAAGATGGATACTAATCTTTATTGTGAGATAGTGATTATATAGTTCATGTGAATCAAGGATAACAGGAACATTATTGGTGATCACACAGCTGGATGATGAAGGGGGTGGCTTGATCCTGATAATGAGTCAAGCACCAAAACAAGGTATCCACCATAAAGGATCATCATCTGTTCATGTTTTTGTATTTGGTAATTCAAGTTGACTTCCTATTCTGGCTTCAAGTGACCGGATAATTGGATTGCGGGTCACAAACCTGCTTGGTTGGAACCTTGCTGGCGGGTTGAGCCTGCAGTTTTGACACAATTATAGGTTTTCATTTCTTAATTAGTTGTTTTTGGTTTTACCACACCCATTTTAGAATACCCAAAATAATTTCCACTCATTTTCCCAGATTTTACGCCAAATTAAGCACCCAACACAATATTTTTAAAATTTATGTCTCATATTGTTTGTCTTGGTTTAGATACCTTGGTATCATTCTTGATTACAATCCATTGCACATAACAGCTGAGTGGTTTTGTTTACATATTGAGTTGCTATTATGTTTGTTTTTGGTTTTGGTTTTGACTTGCCGCACTTGAGTGTATTTTATCATCAATCTACATAGTAAGCATATGTACACTGAAGGTCAACTCAAACCATTTTATTTGTGAATCTGTGTATTTCAGATTATGTTTTGAATGGTTTTTCTTTGCGCGTGAGCACTTCTTTGCTGTGTTGACCCATTTTGCCCATTAACGCCAAAATTTCCTGTTAACAGAGTGTATATTTTAACCTAATAGTTGGATTTTTTCAAATCTGAAATCATTTTGTTTAAATCTGAGGTATTTTTGGTTGTTGCCATAGCTTTTAAAACTACTGTACCTATGCAGTGCTGAGCACCCAGTAAAGGTCCTAACAGATCACAAAAACTTGGTTTACTTCTTCAAACACATCAGTTTAACCAACAACAAGCAAGATGGGTTCTAGAACTGGCGGAATACTTACTAGAAATTGACTATAAACCTGACAAAGTAAACTTAGTCCCAGATGCCCTAAGTAGAAGATCCAACATGATCCTGTCCTTCACCAAGTTGAGAGATCACAACACCCATACCCTGTTGGATACAACCATTGGAAGAATACTACTAAACTACCTGAAAATTGTTGCTAAGAAATTGGACGTATTAGAAGCCCAGGCAAAGGACCCTGTTGCCAAAACTATGGTCTCAGAACTCTTAACACAACTAGACAGCCCCCTGTAAAAAAGAGGTTACTCACTTAAAGGAACCACCCTACTGTTCTGAGGAAGAATCTATGTACCAGAAGAATTAGCTCAGATTTCTGTACTAAAGGACTATTACAACTCAGAACTAGCTGGTCACCCAGGCCGCCACAAAACCCTTCAAAGCATCAAAAGGAATTACCTGTGGCCCAAGATAGATGCAGATGTTATCAACTACATTGAGGGCTGTGAGACATGCAGGCGCACCAAAACAAGACACTCTAAGCCAGAAGGCCTCATGTGCCCCCTAGACATCCATTCAGCCCCTGGAAATTGGTATCCATGGATTACATAGTTGAACTCCCACCCTCCAAAGACTACAGCACAATTCTAGTAATGGTTGACTGTTTCACCAAAATGGCCTACTTTGTCCCCACCACTACCCATTGCACTGGTGCTGAAACTTTCCGACACTTTCATGACCAAATACTCACCCAACATGGAACCCCAGAAGAAATTGTGACAGACCAAGGACCACAGTTCACATCTCATTATTAGGTGCAAGTGATGAAAGACCTAGGAATCAAAAGATGTGTGTTCACTTTGTATCACCCTCAGACCAATGGCCAAACCAAACAGGTAAACCAGATTTTGGAACAGTATCTCCAATGCTACACAAACACCAATCAAGACAACTGGGCAGACCTATTATCCACAGCCCAATACACGTACAATAGCAAAGATCATGTGTCCACTGGAATGTCTCCCTTCAAATCCAATTACAGATTTGCCCCCACTTGGGACCCCAAGATTGGAAACCAGGAGTCTAAGAAAGCAGGTAGAACCTGGATGGAACACATCCATGAAACCCAGATGACCTGCTCCCAAAACCTAACCCATGCAGTACAGACTTACAAAGCCTTTGTTGATAGAAAGCACACCCCTGGAAAGCCACTAGAGATTGGGGATGAGGTCTATCTAGACTCAAGGAACATAACCCTAAATGTCTCATGCTGGAAGTTAGCTCATTGAAGAAGCGGTCCCTACCAGATCACAGGCCAAGTAGGCAAAGTACCTTACCGTCTGAAGTTACCTGACACCTGGAAAATACATGATGCATTCCACAAATCCTTGCTGTTCAAAAAATAGAACTTTCCTACCCCACCAGAAACTGAAGACTGCCCCTCCCCACCCATCCTGGTAGGTAGATCCCTTGAACACAAAGTAGAGTATATACACAGCAACCATACCCACTACTGTAAGCCACAGTACTACGTTAAATGGCTAGGATACCCGTCCAAGGAAAGCACCTGGGAACCAGCTGACAATCTTACCAACACAGCTGATGCTTTCTGCCAATATTGGGAGAAGAAGAAATCCAAGTCCGGTTTAGAAGGAAATAGTGTTACAAAAGTAATAGCTTCAAGGCCCTGGGCGGTAATCAAACCTGTACCTAGCCACCAGGCAGGGCTAGCAGGCGGGAGAGATTTACCTGCACCTGGATTTTTGCTTTTCAAAGCAAATCCAGGTGCGGGAATAATTCCTTCCCTGGTGGCAGCTGCAGGGCCCGTTCTGGGCCCCAAAAGATACACCCAAGCCTTGGTGGGTTTGGCTGGGCCTGGGAAGGCTATTTTTAGCTACCTAGTAAACCCAGTTCAAGCCCACCCTCCATTAAGTAATTTGGGGTCCCTGATTGGGGACCCCTTTTTTAATCAAGTTCTTTTGCCTCAGGAAAGCCTGTCAAGCCAGTCCAAAAATGGTAATCAAATTGGGGAAACCCCCATAACTCCAGAAGCCAAACCTGCCAGAACCAATGGCCAGCCAAGCCAAGGTGGACCACCAAAAAGCCAAACAACTGTTCCTGAAACCCCCAAAAATGACCATGAAGCAGCCAACCAAACAGCAGAACCTGATATGCCAATCCTTGCCGCACAGATAGCACCAGAAGAATGCCCAGAGGCACCTGCATGTGAGTAAGTATATAAATCAGAAGAACTTGAAAAAGTTCTGTATTGTCATCCTTACCAAATAAAGTTGTTATGAACCTTTGGTTCACCAATCTGTTTTCATACATATTTTTGATACTCTTCCATCTGCATACACCCAAGCGTCAGCACCCATCCACTGGGATAGATAGCCAGACTCCAGTTGATAAAACTGAAGCCTTTGACTACTACTGTCTACCCAATGCAACATTTGGCCCTGTTCATTTCACTGAGTATCTGTAAAGTCACTCCCCCTTTAGCTCTGTATAGGACAATCTTCCTGCACCGCACAAAGAAATCTGCTCAGTAGCCAGCCAAGCCCCTTAATTCCCTTGAGGATTTAGCCCATACAATTGATGAGAGATTTGTGTTGACATACCCTTCCCAGGTGGTAAATACCAATGTGATGAACTTGGTTCCCACTTGGGAGGAATTTCATATTAATTTAGACTATTTTTTGGCTTGGGCCTGTCCACACTTGAATTTAATTTATTCTAAGCATTCAGGTCGCGCTACTGCCAATTCTTTAAATGCCAATCCAACTGGATTGAATGCTGATTTAATTCACTCCAGCAATGCCAGTCAATCAGAGTTGGAGCCAGAAATTATTGCAAAACCCCCCAACCTAATGAATTTGCCTCTGCAAAATTTTATCTGCCAACCAATCAAACTCATTGCATGGGTCAGGTGATCTCTCAATTTGAAGCCAGCCTCCTCAAAGCAAGACAGGGGACTTTTGGTCCCCTGCTTGCTCATTCTTTCAAAATAAAGTTCATACTTTTAAAATTGCGTTTTGGTTATCCTGGGCCTTTGTTTTGGGGTCCATTTTATTTCCTAAAGCTGTTAGTAAGAGTATTAAGTATCCCCTACCCTTGTCACTGTCCCTGGGTTTACGGCACTTGTTTTGAAGCACCTAGAGTTAAAGTTAGTATAGACTTATACACTTACCTCTCCTGTTTTCAAAAATCAAGCTCAAACCCTAAACTAGTTAGTAAATATCCTATAATTACCTACTTTAAGTTCAGTTTTGTGTCCTGCTTGCTTTGTTGTCTTTGCCCAGATCTATACGCTTTCAAACAACTCTTCCTTCTCTTTCAAAGAGCGTATAGTCCACAGTTGATGTTCTTTCAATTTTGGGTCTGTTCTACAGGTCCCCAGTTGCCAGTTTTTCCTTTTTCTTTGTTCCGTTCCAGAAAAGTTAGCACAATAATTATTTTGCTTTGTTTCTTCTTGCAGCGCAAATTTTTGGTTTCTTTCTTTAAATTTGTGGCTTTTACCCTGGCTCCTGCATTGGTTTTGATTTGGACCACTTCTTCAGACCTTTGGAGTTGCGTTTCCCATTATTTCTACCATGTGAGGGCAAACCCCAATCAATTCATGTAAATGTTTGATAATATCCCTGGGCACACACAGAACATTATAACCACCAATGAAAAGGTGGTAAAGAGTCTCACCTGTGATGACCTCAAATATTCTGCTCGCAATCCAGCCCCCTCAGTGTCCCCTAGCTTGAGCTCCCCAGTGCCTCCCCGTGGTTCCGGCTGTTCAGGCCCAAGGAGACAGTCTGGAGGTCAAAGAGCATCCTCCCAAGCGTGCTAACTGGCTGCTTGGTGGGATGATCTTGATGGGCCTGGATTTTTACTTTCCCCAATTATCTGCCATGTCCTCTCTTTGGATGCCACTTTGAGCAGCCATACCAGTTCTGCACTGGATGGTGCCCTGGTGGATTCTTTCCCCAGGATGGGAGCCAAACTTAGTTAGTTTAGCCCCCCTCTCTTACAGTATCCCCCTAATGCTGATCACAAACCCTGGTCCTTGGAAAACTTGCAGCAGTACACCCACCCAAACGCACCCAAGGAACCCTACCAAATTGTCTGTGACGGCAAAGCAATCACCATCTACCCTTTGATCTTCAACAAGAAATACAACAATCCTGCTGCCTACCTGGTCCCCATGGAATCAACCCAATACCCAAACCAACCATCTCAACCCCACCCACCTCTGATGCCACTGGCCAGAGTAGTCAATTTCTGGGAGTGCTTTACCTGGTGCTCACAGGATTGATTGACTCTGCCTTGCCAGCGGCTGGGCCTTGGGTTGTGTCTGAGAAGGCCCTTTCCTATATGTTAAAGTTAGGTCCCATCATCTGGTGGGCTATGCCAGTACCTGCTTCAACTTCTCCCTCACCTGCTGGAGCTTCACAGTACTTTTGGTATCCTGACATCAAAGGGAGTGTACCTAAAGCACAACCATCAAAGTCACCTTTTGATGCTGCTGTCTTTTTTGTGGCAAAGAAAGATGGAGGACTCTGCCTGGTCACCAACTACAGAGCGCTCAACAAAGTCACAATTAAGAACATGTATTCCCTACCCCTAATTGACAACTTTTTGATGCCCTGGGGGGTCCCAAATCTTCACAAAAATTGATTTGACAGCAGGATATCACCAAATTTGCGTGAAACCTGAAGACATTCCAAAGACCGCATTTTGAACTAAATATGGGCCCTTTGAATGTGTTGTTCTCAATTTTGGCATGAAAAACGCTCCCAGTACCTTTTTGACCTTCATGAACAAAGTTTTCAAGGAACACATCAGAAAACAAGCAATTATCTACCTGGACAACATCATCATCTACAGTCCCAACCTGGAACAACATTGGGAAGACGTCTTCCTGGTCCTCTGCGCCCTTGAAGAGAATCAATTGGTTGCAAAACTACCAAAGTGTGAATTCTTCTCAACAGAACTTCCATTCCTTGGTCATATTCTCATCAAGGACAAAAAACCAGACCCAGACAAGATACGCGCCATAACTGAGATGCCAGCTCCTAGAAATAAGAGTGAACTCTGCACCTTCCTTGGAATGGTAGCCTACTTAAGAAGGTTCATCCCTAACTGGGGTGCCCTAACAGCTCCCTGTCTGCCATCAAGGGCAAAAAAACCAAGTTTTTCAGGACACCGCTATGTGATCAACATTTCTGCCAACTGAAGGAACACATGGTCACTGCTCCTATCCTCTAATACCCAAATTGTGAGGGAATCTATGAGCTAGAAACCAATGCTTCTGATTATGCCATAGGAGGAGTACTCTGTATCCAAACAGCAGAAAAAGACTTCCTCCCCGTGGCATATTAATCAAGGAAGTTATCTGACAACAAACAAAGATACCCCATACACAACAAGGAGTTTGTAGCCATCATACACTGCCTCATGAAGTGGCAATGCTATCTGGAAGGAGCCCAAACATGTAAAGTATGCACCAAGCACAAGTTGCTGATATTCTTCAAAACACAACAACACAAGTCAAGAAGACAAGCCAAATGGATGAATCTCATACAGAAATACCCCATGCAAATTGAATATAAGCCAGGCAAGGAAATTCTTACTGCAGACGCCCTGTCAAGGCTATACAATAAACACATCCTCTGCACTGATGGCGGCCCCAACTGGCCCATGTTAATCATGGGGAATCTCCAGGAAGGGTTCCAACCTGGCACTCCAATGGACATCCAAGAGAAAGTCCTCAAGAGCAAACATCTGTTCAAAAACGTATATGGTACTCTACACCACATATAACCAAATGGTGATACTGTACCCTACGTCCTGACAACACAAAAGATTGACAAAATCCTTTGATACCACAGAGATCTGGGACACACTTGTAGCAGGAACTTGCATGGATACATCAAGACATGCTACTGGTGGCCCAAAATGCTGAACAACATCAAGAAATTACTAGACCAATGCAAAGTATGTGAATTGTACACCCTCTCCAAGGCACCCCCAAGTCAGTAATACCAGTGTCAATAACCCAAAATTTCAAATTATGATCACTGAATATTGTGGGACCAATGCCTGGCAACAACAAAGGCAAAAATTACATTATTCTAGCTATCAACTATGCAACTAGGTGGCCTATAGCACAAGCTACAAAAGAACACAAAGGCAATGATGTGAGACAATTTATTGGGAAAGAGATCATAGCCAAGTTTGGGAAATCTGACCTCCTGACCACAGATGGAGGCACCAAACTCAAAGCCATTGACACCAATATTTACCTTGCCAAAAATGGGATAAAACAAATCACAGCCAGCCCATATCACCCTCAAGCAAATGGACAAGTAGAATAACTAAACAGTACGCTTGTAGAAGCCCTCAGTAAGTTATTTGCTAACAATCCAAAGGCCTGGGTCAACATGCTCCCAATAGCGCTCATGGTCTGTAGAGCATGAGTTAACTGCAATACAGGCAAAAGCCCTTATGAGCTTGTCTACTGACAAAATCCCGCTCTCGTTAGTACATCCACAGGACCACAATTACCTCTGCCCAAAAAGGTGCTAGACGACAGTGACCCCAATGTATTACAAGCCAGAAAGGACCAAGAGGAAATGGCACACTAAAGGGTCAAAAGGGAAGCAATCTCATTGCAACAAGAGAGATTCCAAGTTGGGGACAAAATCTGGGTTGTCAACCACAACCAACACAAATTGGACCCAAGGTTACGTGGACCAGGCATTGTCATGGAAGTCAAGCCCAATAACACTTATCTCATCAAAGGAATTGGAGCTCGGACTCAACTGAAACATATGCACCACGACTGCCTCTGCCTGTGAAAAGCAAGAACAGCACAACAAAGCTCCAGACTCCCTGTTCCCAACGCCAAACTGGATCAATACCAAGCATGTATCCCTGACACTCTTAAGAAAATCCCCAAGGCTCCGCCTTCCAGCACCCCAGGGGGAGATGTCGCAACATCTTCAATTACTCCCTCTCAGGGAATTGACACCCCAAGTAGATCACTGAATGGCTCACTGAATGGTTCACCAGCCAGCCAGTAAACTGGTGGCACCATTATCAGTCAAGCATCTATGATGGGGATCACCCAATCCAGATCCTAAATGGAACACAACTTGAATAAGCCTCGTGACCCAAGAGAAACATTACTTAGATAAGCCCCATGACCTCCATAACATACATGGACGGTATGTGGCTTGTTATGATACTATATATTATTCTATATTCATATTCAATAAAGTATCATTCTCATCTTAAATCTTCCCCTTATCTTGTTTATTATACTTCCCAGAAGTATATACTTGACACCTCACACTTTGTATTCATACTTGCCCTGGGTGCATCTTTGCGATATCCAGGTGGGTACACAAGAGAAATTACTCAACTGTTTTATTGTTTACAGTTCTGGGTGTGATAACCTTTTGAGCTTTTCTAGTAAGCTTTGGGACCTTGAAATTAATGCTTCTGGCTCTTTTTAGTATAGACAGCTTGGCTCTGTGTTTGGGTCATCACATCCTTGTCTTTGCTGGATGTGCTATTGACTGTTTCATCATCCTTACATACAGGGGCTCTGTTGGTAGACCCTCTTGGGCGAGTGACCTTTGTACACTCGGCTCAAAACATGGTAAGCGTAAGAGAAAATTGGATAGCATGAGTTGATTCATTTGTATTTTAAGATCTTGATCTTACTACGTGACTATGATGAGTTGTGTCTGAAATAGAAAATGTATGTTTGATTTGGTTTGCTCATTAAATGCTGAACTTCTATTCATTTGGCTCAAATTGTGTATTTAATGTTATATTTCATTTTGTGTACACCTTCAGCTCGCTTTAATCTGACATTTGATGTGCCCATCTCAACAGCTGTGAAAAGTACAGTATATTTATTAGCGAATATTTTTTAAGTTTGATAAAAATTGTGTGCTTAAATTTTTCTTCTTGTATTGATGCTACAGCAATTGCAATCCTAGCTTGGGTTCTTATAAAAAGGTTTAGTTAGTAAATAGTTTTATTAAATTAGTGGGGTCTATGACTAATAAAAAGGAATAGTGAATGTATATAGATTATAGTCTCTGCTTTCACAAGATATACTTCTATCTACCTAAATTGCAATAACATAACTTTACTTCGCATTAATATGCAGACTAGCTCCGTTTAAAAGTGTAAATTACCTTTAAAGGGTTGATAGAGTTGAGCTATAAGCAATGAAAGTAGAGGATATTAAAAAGTCCACTGGCTAAATAAGCGAAATTCTTCAAAGGTTGGTGTATTTATAACTGTTTTCTTAATAAAGCAGTAGCAACTTAAATTTCTGACTAGACCAAAAACCTAGTAGGAATTGTTAAAGAAATTACCGCTTTTACTTTTAAGGTTAGTTTATCAACAATAGTAATGCTAACGGCTTGGTTATAAGGGCTCTTGTTTAGTATTGGAAAACATTATGAGCTCTGGATAAACTTAAGAGGACTCTTTAGCTTCATCAATGTTTTCTAAAGGATCATCGATCTTTGCTGTATCCTTGAGTTCATCGCTATAGATATCAGGATACTGTTTAAAACATTGCTGCATATCACGGAATTTATCAACACAATCAATCCCTTTGGGTTCGGCGGTAGAAAAGCTGAAACAAGTAAAGGCTTCTTTGAAAAAAGCGCCACATGGAGGATTAGCCATCCCACCCAAGCAGGGGCAATCCCAGTTGAAATCTCCGGTCTCTGGATTTATAACAGAATTGACCTCAGCAAGACTCTCTGGAGGATGCTTTTCTTGGAGATCCTTGTATGATTCCTCATCAATAAAGGCAACGCTATGTTTATCAGATGAGTCCATGTTATAACAATTAGGATTCAAAAATACCACGCTAGCTTTGGCTTTGCGAATACTCTAAGAGAGGTTTATTGAAAGACTAGTTTTGAACTGGCCTTGATTATTTGCATTGCTCCAATAAGTTTTGAATTCTAAAAGATTGTGACTTTGATCGGAAATACAAGGGACATGACGAGGCGCTATCTTGCTTATCTAAACTATTATAAAAACCCTAATATAAATCAGCTTCATAACCTGACTATTTAAACAAGTATTTTATATTGACTATTGCCCTTTAAATTGAGAATAACTCACGTATGATCTTTGGCAGAGAAAATCAAAAACAATCAAGAAACCATTTTCCTAGATGACTTTATCTTGTTTTTAAATTTTCGCATCTAGAAATTGCCCTAGCTTCTTTTACTCCTTACCTTCGCCTTAACTGAAACTTACCACCTTAAACTATGTTTTTCCTGGTAAGCTAATTATGCATTGGTTAGAATAGTACCTTTTCTAAGTAACTATTTTGACTAGAAAGAGCTTTCACATACAATCCAACTTCATCCTTCGTACTTTGGACCTGATTTGCGCTCTTACATAAAAAATAAGTTACATTCAGATGTTGAAGGGAAATGTTCAGGAAGATATGGATACATCATAACCGTCATCAATCTAACTTCTATTGGGAGTGGCAAAATTCTTTCTGGGAGTGGTTTAGCTCAATCTCGATGTAAAGTATAATGCAGTCGTACTTAGGCCTTTCAAAGGACAAGTACTTGATGCTGTTGTTGTATCTGTTAACAATGTGAGTTAATTTTTCATTTTGGTTCGTACTGCGAGCTAATATGTTCAATAGCAAGGGTTCTTTTGCAGTGTTGGTCCTCTTACTGTATTTGTTTCCATGCTGGTAGATAGGATCTCTTTTCGACTTTATAACCTTTTAGAATATTCCTTCATATCTCAAGTACGACTCAACCAGTCTAACTCCGAGCTTCCGTTCAAATGACATTGTAAGATATTTTCAATGCAGGGCCTTTAATATCATTAGGTACTTCAAAAAGACATGGCTGTCAGAATAAAGCTCATCAGCTGTCGAATGGAAGCTTCCACTATTGTAAGAAACTATTTATTACTGTCTTAAAACCTGCTATAGATTACACTTGGGTCAATTCAGGATGACTTTTTGGGTGTTGTTGCCCCTTGATTGGTACAAGTTTTCTATGTTATTTTATCTCCTGATTCGCAAGACCAGCCTCCTTCTAAAAATTAAAGATCGCAACAAAATAAACCTTAAAATGACATTAATTAGAACTACTTTTATTTCCCCGACTTATTCTGCATCTTTAATAAAGATCAAATCAAACTTTCAATAATGTATCTTTTTAAATGAGAGTATATTTCATTCTATTTATGATCGCTTGATACATTACTTAAATGCTTACCTATCTAAGCTCTTAATCACATTCATATTATAAAAACTTCTACGTCCTGGTAGAAACTGTTTCTAAATGATTTTATCTCGGCTTCTACTTTAAGGTAAGCTTGGCTTTCGCCGACCAACAAGAGATTCCGAACAGTTACATGTTTTTATAACCAGATCAAACTCATTTGAAATTTTTAAAAGGATAAAACTACAGACATTTTCTTTTACCCCATACCAATCCATATATTACTATATCCTTTGAACAAGATATTTATTTACATTTTCCGTTTCCTCGATTATACTTTTCCCTTTAGAGTATTATCCATCAGTTCTCAATCAGGAAGCATAGGCCGTAAGCCTCATTTCATATCCAGCCGGTAAACACAAAATAATTCTTTGCCAAAGCTATCATTTCGGCTCAGATAAGCTATTGTATGAAGACGTAATGGTCTTTCGATTCCACACCTGTTAATTCTTTTACTCGACGTGTCTTTCATTGCCCTTGATTACTCCTTCGAGCTCAATATAGCATGCGGTACCGAACCTGTTAGTCTAGCCAATTTCCAGCTCGGATAATATTTTCAATCTTCTTATTTTCAAAAATATGTCCCTGCTTGGTCTGCTGTACAATTGTCTTTGAGGCAATGATCAGCATTATACATCAGAGTGAAAGAACTATACTGATGGTCTTCCGGAACCGTTCCGCAGTCTCTCAGAACCCAGATATTGCTGGCCAGTGCAAGTCAGTGCCAAGTTCCAGGTACTGTGGCAGAAAACCAAGTGAGCCACTGATAATTGACGCCCCTTGAACCTTCTGACATTCATGATTTTGTTTAAACCATCTTTATTACCCTTCTGGCATTCATGCGGCTTCATTATGGGAGGCTACTTGAGCCTACGGTTGTCAAGCATCTACACTCAAGAGCACACTTCATCAGTTGGTGGTCGTATATGAGTTTGTTGAGTTGGGGGCTATAGGTAGAGGATTGGCCCTAACTTAAGTAAATAGGAGAGCCTTGGTCCACAGGGTTAACTTCTTAAATGGGGAAGGACTGCGCCAATCAAATCAGCAATATTTAGATATAGCAGTTTTCGAACAGTTGAGACAAATGAAATCTACTCAGCCCAGAGCTAAAATAGAAACTAGTAGCTTTATATTGATTAGCAGTAGACTTGGACCCATCCCTATTTTGTTTTGGGCTAAGTTAATTATGTCCTCACAGTGTTGGTTTCAGGGCTGAGGTTTTAAGTCTCAACTGACATTTCCTATTTTGTTGATATTTATGCCAAGTCTTCTGTTTTAATTGTTTGTTCCTCCTTTACCATCTTCAGTTGCCTAGATTTCTGCAAATACTGAATCATTTCAGCCCAAACTGGTTTCAACCAAAAGCCCTCAATTCCAGCTTTAAGAATCTTACTCCCAACAATATATTTCTGACTAGAAATTATGAGTTAATCTTGTTTAAACATAACTCCCCTAGCATCTCCTTTTCATATAATCAGATATAAATGCCCTTACAGTTCTACTATTTCAAGCAATTCCATCTCCTCCAGTTTAGGTCCATCAATAAAACTATTGTCTAAATCCTAGATGTATCTTTCTATCCCTGGGAAATAGTAATTATTGTTTGTCGCACTTGGGATATCAGGGTGACTCATTTAAGCTATGATGGTAATAGGGTGCAAAGTACTTGTCTCGAATACTGTCATATGTGAGGATATGATTAGTATTGTGGCAGAAGAATGTATAGGAAGAAGAATCAGTAATTACTTTTGGGAAATGGCTTCTGATCATGCAGAAGCACTTTTTGATAAGTCAAAGGTATTTTATTATTATCATAGGCAACATATTTATATCCCCTGGGGGAGTGTCTTCCTGAGCTGTTGGCAATATCTTCTAGGACATTCCAACACACTCTTATTTTGGGTAATTAGTGATCTGGGTTTGGTTTTGAACATGTCAAACAATGAGATTTAATTGCTTCACCCAGCACAGGTGGCCATTGCTGGCATGGGGGATTGGTATATTTTAGAATCACTCATCCTGCTTAGTTTTGTGCCTCCATATCAACTGCTTAGAAAAACAGTCAATTTAGGGAATCTGAGATTATGGGGAATTGAACCCAGCGCCTTGGTGCTCAATGTAAAAGTAAAGTGGCGCCTGCAATGATTTTCAGTTGGCACTTGACATAAAAGTAGTTTGGCGCCTAATTCAATTGCTAGGTGGCGCCGTGGCGCCTGTAACTTTCCAAAGTGGCGTGGCGGTAATCATGCATCACTAAGCGCTGTGACAGTGCTTGCCATTGGCTGATTTATGGTTCAGGTAAGCAGACTACTGCTGATCCAATATATATGTATTTTACACTACCAATTTATGGTGTTTGGCAGCTGTAATTCATATCTGCAAGCTCCGTCCTAATTGGCGTCATTGATTTTTATACTGCTAATTTAGGGATTTAATTGCTGAAATCCTAATCCGTGAGCTCTGTCATAATTGGCATCATTGCTTGGTCAAAATTTCCAACATTGGTGATAGTTAAGCTCAGGCTTTGATACAACTGCAGCTGCTGTTGAAAGAATCCGGCGTCTTACAGTGAGGGAGCAGATTTCAACCCTTCCAACTTCCATTTGGTAATCCTCATTATCTCCTATGCTGATAAAATAGTTCAGCCACATGCCAATCCATCACACTATCTCCCCACCCATACTTGACCCTAATCCCTTAGCAGGATCAAGCCACAATACCTTTAGCTTAAAAGCCAAATCTATATCTCAAATAAAAGTTTTTATTCTCTCATTTCTTGCTTTTCCTCTGTGGGTTTTCTTTTTGTCACTGATAGCACCTTTTTTATTATGCCTGAAGAAAATTCCAAATAAAGCTGGACCTCTCATCATCACACAGGTTCTGAACCAAGACATGTCTGTGGACACCTGGAAGTACAAATACTGTCCTAAAATGCCGACAATCATATCCCTGCAGGGCATGCTGATTTTAAGGGTATGACATGCCCAAGGTATGTGCTAAGATTGTTCAGCACCGCTTTACCCTAAACCTACTGCTGCTCCTCCTACAGGTGAACCTGCTTTCACCAAGAAAATTAGCATTAACATATTCTTTGGTATAACAAAGAAGATGGTCTAAACTGGCTTGGTGACACAGCAGCTGAACTATGTGCTGGCGACATTCCCCACAAACTTTGAGTTTGGGAGGCTAGTGTGAGAGAGGGGGCTGAACTTGCAAATCCTGGCTCCCATCTCAGTGGGATAAACCACCAGGATGCTACCCAGTAAAGGAATGGCATGGTTGCTCAAAGAGGTCTTTATAAGGGGATGGCAACAAAGAAAGTGATAAGTATGCTGTCACAGATGACATCTTGCTTCTGATAATAAACAGAAGTCAAAAGCAGGAATCAAATTATGTTCCTTGCAATCTGCAGTCTGTCAGCCCAGAGGGCAAAAGGCCTGGCCGCCCATGTTTTTTTTGGGCTCGAGTCAGTGAGCTGTTCAATAAGCAGCCTGCAAAGCCTAAAAGATTTATCAGAAATGGAGGGGGACTCAACTGAAGATGTGCCACTGAGGGCCCAAACCCATGCAGAGGCAGGGGCCTTCCCAAAGAGAATTTTGGGAAAATCTAATATCACCCTCCCAACAAGTGCCAACCAGTGTCAACTCTCAGCATCCAAAAAAAACTTTATCTGGCCAGGCTGTTGTATTTTAGGAATAAAGTTGGAAAACTGTCATGGCCTGCCATTTTTTTGATACTAACTTGGCTTTATTAAGGAAAGAAAGTGGGGAGATGGAGGCTATTGTGAGACTTGCCCGTTCTAGATGGGGGATATTGTGAGACTTGCCCATACTATCATAGCCCACCATGATATGTTAGCTTTTAAAAGTCACGTTTTAAAGGCTTGGATTGATAAAACTACTTTTTGCCATCAGAAAGATACCTTGATGATCTCCCTAGGTACCCTAGATCAAAAGTTATGGTAATTTAAAGAGCCAAGTTCAAAAACCCTGTCAACCTGTCCCAAAATGGTCGCAAGATTAGATTTCAAATCAAGACAAGCAACAATTGGTGAGCAGGCAAATCCAATCATATCTCAGCTTACAGTGATCAGTTTTGGAAGTTCTTACGCTAAAATGAAAGCTTAAATGAGGAGAATCCATCTGAAGTATTTTTATATGACTAACTGAGGCAAAGCGCAAAGTTTGAATCTGACCAAAAGAATATTATTAGAATTAGTCAGCTGATGTCTTAAATTTTTAGCATGACCCCCCAGATAAAGAGACAAAGACCTTCAGGAATAATCTGGAAGAATCTGTCAGGAACATTATTTCAACTGTACCTGACAACAATAATGATACTGGAAGAATTGCAGACACTTGTATTTCTTCTCCTATATTAGAGGCTTCATTGGGTCCTAAAAATGGTTAATTAGTGTGTAGCATAATGAACTGTTTACCTTGTAATATTACTTTGAATAATCCAGAAATCCAGAAAAGTTCCACTACAGGGATCAAACCCAGATCCTTCTGTTTACCTGGCCGTCACCTATTGAATGTTAGTAATTCAAATTCAAAGTTACCTTGCGCATCTACTAAGGGCCAGCTCTGTAGCCAATCAGATTTTACGCCTGGTTTGTCAGATATTAAATTTGTGTTTGATTTTGAGTTCAAAAGGTTAAACACATCTCAGGGCTCCACATTCAATGGTAAACAGTTTAAAAACTGTTTATCTTCTTCTGGTGGTGGCTACAACCACCAGAAGCTTCCCCCAAGCTGAGGTTCCCAAGCAGCTGGGGTAAGTAACACCTAGCTGTTTGGGAAGCTCATTATGGGGCATTGGGGTTTAAAAATGACCTTTATGTTGTTTTCTTTGGAAAAATGTTCCCTGCCAAGTCCCTCCCCCAATTTCCCCCATATTGTTATCCATTCTCCTTGAACTGCAATTTTAAGATTCTTGACAGCCTATATAAGGCTCCATTTTGTCAGAATGCTTGATTGTTCAGTTAATAAAGTCAATTCCTTAAAATCTAGTTGATTTTCTCTTGCTTGTTTCCTTATTTGAAATCCAAAGCCATGAGATTACCCAAGTCCTCCCAATGGGAGCCATTTGGGTATAAATTGTTGGTTTGGTTGATCTTTGTGCAGGCCTTTAAGCAAGTGTATTGCTTGGAACCAGAGAAGATTCTGGGTTGTCCCCTTGTCACTATCTCAATAAATTGTGGCACCAAGTGATACCAGGTGTATGGAACACTGCCACGCCCTTGTCCCCAAACCCTCCTGTTACAGAGAAGCCACATGTTATGGGCAACAGTCAGTCTGCTTCACCCTCCTTATTCTATCCCTTGGCTTTGGCCTTTTTACTCAGTTACCTAGGAGCCTACTTCCCTTTTGGAAGATTCAATACACTCCTTGGTTGATATTGTTTGCTTGAAGAGCTATTTCATATGGGAATGGTCCCCGTCCCCATTGGTTTCCTGGTTACAGGTTTGAATCCTTCTGCGGCCATACACCTGCTTGGTGGTATATTTCCAAGTGGATGGGTTCCTGAAAGAATCTCAAAGACCAATGTAAATGGTATAAAAAGAGCCTAGTTCCTTTTTCCCTATTGTGATCATTCTTGGTCTGAATAATAAATAAAGGACTTTTCTTAGACTATAGTTTAAATGGATCAGAGTTGGGAGCCCTTGGGCCCTGACAGAAACAGGGAGTTTCTTACATCTATTTACCAACACCCCCCAATCAAGAGCTATCCAAACCTGTGAACCAACCAATGATTCAGATTCCCAATGTTAAAATACTAGCAGTCCTAAAGCCCACATTTTTGGAGAAATCAGACATGTAAGTATAAAACCCCCAGCTATGCTGAATATGGTGTATTGTCATCCTGATAATAAAGTTAAATGAACTTTTGGTCTACACAAATTTTACCCAATCTAGCTCTAGTATTTCACCACCTACACTCCATTAATGTAGTCTTGCAGGACTCTACCATCTCTTCTGCTATTCCTGCTTTCTCTCATTCTGCATTATTCTGTCCAGCAGAAGTACCCTTTGGCACAGTCCATTTCACTAAGTACCTGCTTAATCCAGCCTATTTTTAAATCAACCTTGAGAATAAACTGATTGCCAACCCCTTGGCAAGAACCCCATAACCCTACAACTGCAAAAAAAGTGGTACACCATGCAGCCCAGGCTATTCCATGAAAAATATATAACTAGCCAACCTATTTAGTACCAATGACCCCCCTTTGACCCCACAGCCCAACTGCCTATAAGAATCTTCTGTTGCCCCTGAAACCATTTTCACCCAGCTTTATGGAGTATTCTATATTACTTTGGCAGATTTGGTAGATTTTATGGTTCCAAGTTCAGGCCCTTGGTGTAAAATTACTCCTCCCTTTAGCTCTGGGTAGGACAATCTCCCCTTGGTGCACAAAGAAAACCATTCAAAATCCAGCTAAACCTCTTAATTCTTTTGATAATTTAGCCCACACTGTAGATGAAAGATTTTTGTTAGCATACCCCGCTGACTCCCCTACTTTTGTTGCTCCACCTTGGGAAGAAATGCTAGTCAATTTGGACTATTTGCTGGCTTGGTACCAACTGTTGTTAAAGACTATCAGGACCAGCCAATCAAAACAAGCCACATTGATACCCCCAAACTTGAATGAATCTCAAAAACTCCAAACTAACTCTAGCTAATAAAATTTCAAGACAAAAATGAGTATGAAACTCACCAGTTTCCCTGGTTTTGCTCTGCAAAATTTCTCCACCAACCAATCAGATGATTGGGTTGTGTCAGGTGATCTTCCAAATCTAATTCCAATCCCCTAAGTCAAGCAAGGGGACCTTCTGTCTCCTGCTTGCTCATTCTCTTATTCAAATAACCTTTAGGGATTGTTGCTACACTGTTTAAAATTTTATTGTATTTCTTGAACTCTAGTTGGAGTTCTTTGAATCTTTAAATTGTTAGTAAAAATTCTTGAATTCTTTACCTTCCCTTTGGCTGTTTCACTCCTGGCAGTCCACCCAAAGTCTCTAGAAGTGGTGTTAGCGTATAAGTTGTACTCTATACTCTTACGCTTTCAAAAAATTTATTTGAATCTGAAATTTGATTTAGAAGTTCATATAAAAACTTACTTTTATATTGAATTTTACTTGTTCATATTTGCTTTTAAATCCACTTTTGCTTTAACAGTTGTTAAAGTTGCCTGAGACACTCTCCAAGTCTTTTTTGAGCTCACAAGCTTAATTCCACTTGAATTTCTTATGGCTATGTTAGCCAATTTAATTTTTATAAATTTAAGACCCATAAATAAAAACTAGAGGCTATAAATCTCCTGGAGAACTCAGAAATGATACTTCCTCCTCTTAAGTTTGTAGTTTTTTCTTTGGCTCCAGTTCTGCTGCTTATCTGGACCACTTTCCCAGATCTTTGGGACCGGATTC
This sequence comes from Entomophthora muscae, assembly GCA_014839935.2. Taxonomy (NCBI): domain Eukaryota; kingdom Fungi; phylum Entomophthoromycota; class Entomophthoromycetes; order Entomophthorales; family Entomophthoraceae; genus Entomophthora; species Entomophthora muscae. The sequence continues at coordinate 316,754 of QTSX02001477.1, forward strand.
CCTCTTCTGCGCACCTTGTGGGGGAGAGCCCTTCTAGGCTCTTGTATCTCTCAAATGATCTCCTCTCCTCTGGAGAGATTATTTTCAAGAGTCTGACTTGCAATGATCTGGATCTTTACTACCCTGGTCTTAACCTGCACACCCACTTTGTTGAGGAAACACTTACGCCTCCTTCCCCCCAGTTGGAGGAGAAGGTCTCCAGTCCACAGCAGGCATATGAAGTTCTGGAGCATGTTCCTACATGTACTACTTGATTGCTTACCAGCCTGGTGTTGATGGGATTGAATGCCTATTTTCCTCAACTGTCCCCTGTGTTCTCTCTTTGGTCCCCTTTCAGAGCTATCATCCCAGTAATTTACTGGATGGTATCCTGGTGGTTTGTCTCACTGGGATGGGAGCCAAACATAGTTAGTTTATCCCCCTCTATCACACTTGATTCTTCATTGGTCAATCCCTATCCATATTATCAAGTTAGCTCTTATCCTGTGGTGGGCACTTCTCTCTGGCCCAGTAGTCCTGTCACCCACGTCAAATAGTGCTACCTTCAGTACTTGGTATCCTGACATATACAAAGAGACCCATAAAATGGCACCAAGAATCAGCAAAGAGGATCTATCTGTGAATGTGTGAGGTTTTTTTGCCTCTGGGGTAAGAACAGACATTGGGGCAATGGGCACAGGATTGTGGGGAATTACATTGTTTAACACAAACCTATCTTCAGAAGCTTGCTTCCTGTCACGGTAGGTTCTATCATGCCAGGTATTATCCAGAAAAGCAAGAAGGCTCAAAAAGCCAGAAAACCTTTATCAAAATTGACCAAGTCAACGGATTTAAATCAAACAGTCAATCAAAAATGGATTATGGCTGCTCCAGTCTGTCAGCTGAAACCAGTTCCCCTTTTCAAATTGACATTGATAAATTGGCGTAATTTGAGGGTCACCCAATATGAGCTTGTCAATCAGCATGGTTGTCAGAAACTAGTCACACAAGGGTTCTTTGCAACCTGGACCAGATACTTACTTGACAATGTGGAATGAATAAGAGGTCAAGACTCAGGTGGTATTGCTTATTCAATTTTTCTGATATATATTGAATAATTTTCACTGTTTCAACTCTAAGAGTTGAGTCCTCCCAAAATTTTACTTAATAAAAAAAATTTATCCAAAGTTCTAATTTACTTTTAAAAAAATGCATCCTGTGGTTGGGTTGTTATGATACATTCCGTACAATCTGATTCTCAACAGAATCATTTCTGAAAGATGGGGTCCTGCAGTCGGAACTTTGTTGTCGGTGCCGCCCAATATTAATTTTGCGCCAACCAATTTTGCAGCTCTCCCCCCATTCTTGAAACTGAAAATTGTGTTGCCTCCCAATGTTCAGAATTTTACTCTGAAGATTTGTTGATGTTGTCTCAGGCCATTTATCTTGGGCTACTTTGGTTAGGATTAATTTTTCTGCTTAATCCTGGTATTACAATTGGAAATTTTACAAAAAGATATTTGAAGCCACATTGGTGGTTAATCATTAATTCTATGTGGATTTGGGTGGTAATTCCCCATCACTTAGAAACAGCTTCATACTATACCGCAATTTCTGTCACACTTTCCATGTTTCAGAATAGAAAAGTAAATATCTCTAGGGGAATTTTCTCTTATATCCTGTTTAGAAAAGGCAAAAATCTGTTGAGTTTAAACAGACAAGCTTTTAAATAAAAGCAGGTTGAGGCTGGGATATAATTCAAGAAATTGCATGAAGGTGGTCAACTTTTCTCATAAATAAAAGGAGATTGATAAAAGAAGTAATAGAACAGAAGCCATGCTTAAAACCACTGATTTTAGAAAAAGGACTAACATGAAAATGTTCCCCTCAATGTTTTGTATTCAGGGGTGCCAAAAATAGAATAAAGTAACAGAGGAGACAACTTTTTATTAGATTTGAATTATAAGCTCAAGAAAATTAAACTTAAAACTGATTTTTTCAATTCTGAATTGAAACTGAGAACAAATGGGACAAGGAATATGATGCTGCTGACAAATTTAAAGTGAAATATTTTATTAAATCAAGAGTTTAAGCTTAAAGCCTTAAAAAACCTATTTGGTTTCAAAAAATAATTTGTTTCCAAGATTAGATAACCATTCTTTTTTACTTCTACTAACTACTTATTAAAAGCATAATGAGAGTATTGTGGAGCTATAAAAGAAGCAGTGGCAAGGTTAGTAGGATAGGAGATAAGATTAAAAAAGCTGTAGAAAATCCAAAAAGATTTTTTAAACTGAAGCTTTTAATATAATAAAATAGGTAAGCAAGGAGCCTGAAGACTGTGCTTCCCTTTAAATATGGGGTTTTTAAGCACATTGTTCTGGAGTAAGGGGCAAGGCTAATAATGGTAAATAATTGGGTGGTGGTGGAGAAATTTAGAAAAACCAAGTAGGTAAATTTATCCATAGGTAATGATTATTAGAGTGGCATCTAATTAGTTAAAGAGTTTCAAATAGGATGACAGGAAAAGACATATTGAATTTGGAGGATAGGAAAGTATCTAACAAGGTGGTGCAATTTTGTTGGCTCAAGAAAATTGCTCTCAACTGTGGGCAACATCAAGAGAGAGAAAATACAATTTAATCAATTTTTCTTCTATGGATAAAACCACTATCTCAGGTAACTTTCAACAGGTTACATGTGGGGAGGCCATAAAAAACCAATCATCAAATTTTTATGCTAAATTCTCAATTTTTCTTAAAGACTTTGCCTGAGTTTAGGGAGAATTTTTTATACACCTGGGAAAACAACTATTTCTAAAGCCAATGGAGTTACTTGGAACTTTAAAGCCACATGTGTCTCTTTGAAGTTTCTTCTAGCTGGTTTGCTACTTGGGTGAGCTCTTAAACTGACACACAGCCCAAAAACTGGGACAATTTCAGAGAATACATTACCAAAAACTTTTGCATCACTGAATTTCTCCAGGTTATTACAATTCAACTTAGCAACCTCTCTAAAAAAACATCACTGAATATACCAATGAATTTGAAGAGATCATAATGTTGCAACACCTACAATTACTCCCTCTTGGGAAAGTAATTCTTTAGTGATTCCCTGAATAATCATTAAGTTGGTGACACTATTATCAATTGCTCATCTATAACAGGGATCAAAACTTTTGAGTCCTAAGCAAAACACCACTTTGATAAGCCCCATGACTACCATGATGTACATGGACAGTATGTGGCTTCTCATGATACTATATAATATCCTATCTTCATATCAAATAAAGTATCATTTTCTTTTTAATTCTTCATTTATCTTATTTTTAAAATTACATGAAGTATATAATCAATAGTGGTATTACAGGTAGGCTATCCACACCTAGGCAACTTAAAGAAAAAGATTTCTCTCAAGAAAAGAACCCAGCAGATGGTGCTTTCTACTGGATGGAGAAGATATGAAAAAGACTTGATTTCTCCATGACATACACTGTTGTGATGATATGCATGAGGAGCTGTTTTGCAGTCAAGGGCTGAGTTTGGCTAAATAAAGACTGCTGCCTGATAAAGCCTTGGTGATTAATATTAGTTGTCTATGCCTTGGGGTATTAGTAAGGTGGTCCCTTGTTAGTACTTTGTAAGGATAGAAGTGGTGCCCTTGGATGGTTATATCAAGGGGTATAGGCATCCCTAGACTATCTGGGGTGATAATACAGCTGGGATTTTCTTAGGATGGATGTGCTGAGGTAGCATTGAAGTCCTGATACTAAATAGGGTGATAATGAAGGTAGTTTTTTATCCAGGAAGGGGTAAATCTTCTCTTTTTGTGACTTAAGGGTAGCTTTAAGGAGGTCTTACTACTGTACAAGCATGGATGCCTCATAATCATCATTATGGTAGTTTTCCAGAGATACAGCTGTAGAACTTGATTATTTGAAGGTATCTGGGAAGTGGCATTAGTTACTTTGTACCTGAAAGCTCAAGATTAATCACTTGGGTGAATAAAAACAATAGTGATAAATGACTTATGCCTGCTTCTGATGACCTAAATAAAGGCCACTGATGGGAGTCTAGTCTAGATGAACTTCACTTGGGAGACTTATTATACAGATTCTGAGTGTTTTCATTGATGAGGACCCACAAAATATAGTCTAGGTGAAGGTCACTGGTGGGTGCTCAATTGAAGGTTTGATAGCTATATAAGATACTAGTTCATGAAGAGAAGTGTGGAATAGTTTGTGAAAATTTTTAAACATTTCTCTGAAGTGAGTTAGTAGAGAAGAAACAAAACAAAACAATACAGGTAAATGTTGACATAGGTAGCTCAAAATTTCATCAAATTGGGTTGTTTACAGCAAAGACAGTGAAAAATTACAGAAAAATAGTGAAGGAAGGCAAGTGTTATTTTTTCTTAGGTCAATAGTTGGAATCAATGGGAACAAGACAGCACAGCAAAACAGTGAGAGAAGGTGCTTCTGGGTTTCTTCAAAAACAGATTACTAGAGAGTAAAAGGCCAAGAAGTTTGGGGAAACTGTGGGCTTTGGGTTTAATACCTAGACAGAATTAGTAGGATGCACCATTTTAAAAACGGCACTTTGATTTACGCCATCTCAAATTAAATTTGAGATGGCGTCTTTTACATTAGTGATTTTGAATCACAAAAAATAAAATAAACAATAAAATAGTTAAAATTTACATATACCTTTATAATGCAGCATCTCAAATTTATGCCATCTTGATTCTGTCACTTCAAGTCAGATGAATTAAATCTTATTTTGCTAACTTTATTTACATATGAAATCACTTAGTGTGGGGCGTGTTTACGCCATCTCAACTTTACATCATTTTGAATCACACTATTTATCTTTAACTAAAATAAGCTTATATCCAAACTAAAATAAAGCCTGCTGTATAGTACCAGAAGATGTTCCTATAGTATTAATCCAAGACACTTATACTAAGAACAACCTAAAAAGACGCCACTATGATAGTCCTTCTAGTGATTGTCATTGCTGGGTAAAAAACCAGTTTTGTTATATGCAATTTATAACTTTATTATACATGGATACATTGATAAGGGATCTATTAATAAAATATTTTAATAGTGATTTTAATATGGAAGGGGGTGATTACGCCATTTTGATTTACGTCACTTTGAATTCCACCAAGTTTCATATCACCCAATTGATTTGATGCGCACAATGGATAGGGGAAAATAAGGGGAAATTACCTATGACGCCAGGCTACGCTATATTGATCCCCCCATTGCAATTCTTGTTTTCCACTTTTCAAAAGCACATATTCACATCAATTACCATTATAATAAAAAATGTGAGAAAACATATGAAACTTTGCAAATATACATTTTTTGGTCTCCTCTAAACAACTGGGTACTTTTTAACCCCAATTGTATAAGCTAGTTTTTTAAATATTCAAGTTTTATTTTTTAGCCCAGTTGAGGTAGCTCCACTGGAAATTTGTTAATTTAATATAAAAAATGGTCAAAACACTATGTTTTTGAGCTACAGCACCTCAATTACGTCACTTCAAAAACGCCATTTTGAATGCAAGTTTTCAGTCAAAACTCAAAGTTTTGCATACTTGTGTTACTAATAAAAAATTTATTTTTAAAAAACAAAAAACATTGAAAATTTGATATTATATATTTTAAGACTTTTTCTACAATTATATATAAAAAAAACTACTTTTATATTAAAAACATTCTCATTTTTCTCTTTAAACCCCCCCCCCCCAAATTGCTCATATTTTGATACTAATTCACTTTTAGATGCCGCCCAAGCATACCACTAAAGCTGCGCTCAAGGCCTCCAAGGCCTCAAAGTCCAAGGTCGCTCCTCCCAAGGCCAATAAGGCCAAAACAACCCCTAAAAAGCAGCCTGATAAGGCTAAAGCTCCTCCTAAAACACCCACGTCCTCACCAGAGCCTAAGGAAACAAGCCCAACCCCTCCCCACTCTCCTTTTGTTTACTCCCCTTCTGATTCACAAGAGAAGTTATTCAACTTTAATTGTCACTCTGATCCCACCTCAGAACCTGAAGAGGAAGAGGAGCAGGAGCCTGAGCCTGGTGCTCCTGCAGATGAGCAAATTGAGCTCTGGGATCTTAACACTGTCCACAATATATGCAATCAAAATGGCACTTTTGCTGTGCCCACAACATACCCAGTCAGCTACCATATAATGACTAAGAATGGGGGTGCTGGATTTGTCTACAAGAGGCTACAGCTTCAGCTGTAATGATGAGAAGAAAGCAATCCACCAACATCACTACAAATGTGATAACGTTGGATGCCCTGCTAGACTCACCACTTATGGGTTCACTAGGTTCAAGGCCCTGACTACTGGGCATGACTGCGCCAAGCCTTTTGACCCCCTTTATCAACTGATCTTCTGGTTTCTTTGCCAGGTGATTCCAACCACCAAAGATCAAACCGCCACTGAGGTTGTCAACAATGCCCTCCTCAATTTAAATGATACCCAACTTGCCAATGTTGGTGGAGCCTCAAAATTACAGAGATATCTCACTGATCAGAGATATGCTCTGAGCACTGAAGGCATCAGTGCTTCATCAATTGATAAATTGATTCTTACCAAGGAACAAAAACTATCTTGTCATGAGGAGATATTTCTTCTCCACAACAACAGTCAACATTCCCCCAAGCGCATCATTTGCTTTGCCACCTCACAGGATCTGCGCAACCTGTTAAAATGCAAGACCTGGCTTGCAGATGGAACTTTCTCCACCTGCCCAAAGCTATTTAGCCAGCTTTGGAACATCTATGGGCAGGCTGTAAATCTAGTTCTTCCCCTGGTATTCTTTTTCCTCCCAAATAAGAAGCAGGAAATTTATGTCTGTGCTCTTACAATTCCAAAGGCCAAGTTGGATGAAATCCTCCCAACCATTGAAGAGGAGCCAAAGAAAACCAGAGGGCGCAAGAAGAAGGCCCAGTCCCAGGAAGAGGAAGCCACCACAACCAAAAAGCAGACAGAAAGCCTTCTCTATCACAAATATCTGGTAGTGGATTTTGAACAGGATCAGATAAATGCTTTCATTAGAGTCTTCAAGAGCTCCCCTCAGGGATGCTACTTCCACTTCCAGCAGGCACTCTGCCGCCACCTCCAAAAGTGCTCTGATCTTCATGAGCTAGTCAACTCTGAAGACACTAAACAAGCCAAGAATGTTTTCAATTGCTTTGCTGCCCTTGCCCTTATGAGAAAGGAGGAGACAAATTTCTTTTACGGCACCCTCCTCTGCCATCCATATATCCTTGCTAACCAGGCAGCATTTGCTCTGTTCATAGAGTATTTTAAAACTCAATGGGTTGGAGTATTTCAAGGAGCACACCATATCAGAAAAGACAGTGACTCAATCCAGTGGAACTGCTTTAAGCAGGTAAAAGATGGCCTGATCAAGACCACCTCTTCCCTTGAAGGGTGGCATAGTTGATTTGCAACAAGAGTCCAGGTTCATAAGCATAAATTCAACAAGATAATGGTGCATCTCAAAACCCAGCAGGCCATCTCTGCCCAGCTCTTCAAGACTGGCATGAAGTCCAAGGGCAACCCCCCAAGAAGACTAAGGCAGTAAAAGAATATACTGAAATCATCAAGGTGGTCCTTGCCTACTATCCCAAGGATAGCAAGCTTGAGCATCTTCAGACCATCTATGTTGCTCTTTCAGCTAATGTTTGATCCTATTTGCAATAACCACTTGTTTATTTTCTCTCTTATTATCCTTTTGTTTTATCATTCTTTTAGTTTTATTTAGTAATTGGTACAATTCTATGCTTATTTTAAAGTATAGTTTATAGTTAAATTAGATGAAAATAGTTGTTTTAGGTATATTTTAACTTTTGGGCTTTATACAACCTTGTTGCTACTAATTAACCCCATTTTTTATTGCAGATTTGGAATCCTGAGGCTTTTTTAAGCAAAGAAATGTTTTTTGAATTCTGAATTTTTTGAGTTTTTTTGGGTTTTTTTTGGAGTTGAAAAAATCTAAAAATTTAAAACTTGTTTTTCTTAGTTGTGATGCTGTAAATCAAAATGTTGTTTTTACTATAAAATTGAGATAGCGTTTTTTTAAAGTGCCGTTTTCAAAATGGCATGTCCTACCACAGAATTGAAGGGGAAACATTGAAGAAAGCGCTACAAAGAGGTCTTCTAATGATTTCCTATAAAAAATGTGCAAGTTTGAACACAGAAAAAAATTGAAGAAACCAGGGAAACTTTATTAAGTGCAAAGCGCAAATTTTTAAACTTTTGGTGATTATTTGCTGCCTTTTAGATCTCATCAAACCGTGAAGTGTAGCTCTTCAGATGTTTGAAAATGTGGAACATTGATGGGATTGGTTAAGTTTGAAGCTTATTTTACTGACAATTTTTGATTGATATAATAATCTAAATCTTAATGAATATACTCATAAACAGCACAAGAATGCAATGGGATTGACTGGAGTAATTTTGGAAACTTATTTTATTATGGAAAAGTGAGAGTATAGATAGTTTAAGCCTTTGAAAGAATCATCCTAAAAAGGATCTAGCCTAAGACAATGGGGCTATATAATAGTGGTTGACCAAACAGGAGCTGGAGGTAGAATATTATTGGAAGCTTTTAAGTTTAAATGCATCCTGTTTTCAAACTTAAAGACCATCATTCCCAAAGAAGTGGAGCTGGTTCTGATGACCCTCCCAGTATTATTTAACCCCAAAAGTTTTCAAATAGTTTCATTTCCAGGCGGTTTCTAAGGGGATCTTCCTTTTTTTAATAAAGTCTTATATGAACCCTACCTAGTCATAAAGTGTTAAGAGCATGGATTCTTTCCCAAAAATCCTTTGTTCCAATGTTAGGCAAGAATCATTGTACAGACAACGGTATGAAAAATGTTTTGTACTTGGGCGTGACCAAGGGACACAATAAAAAATCCTAAAAGTAGGATTGGTTTTGTACTAAGCTGGAGGTTAGTCTTCAGAATGAATAAGGAATTTACTTTAAGGCCCTGGGAAGGATAACTATCAGAAATATTCTCTAGAAAAGACTAGGTAGATGGCACTAAAGTATGAGAATAAACACAAAAAAGTGTAAATAAAACTTAATTTTATTGGGTGAATCTAAATAATTCTTATATGGAAATTGTTTACTGCAAAACAGTAGAAAGACAGATGGATCACTGATCACTCTAATAAGTGGGTCAAGGATCACTCATGTCATCAGTCAGAATGTAAATGATTCCTTCACTCAATTTGGAGAAAATTTTATTTCAAGTTAAGAAAGGGAACTGAAGGAGTTTGCACTCAAAATGCAACTCCACTAAAGGTGAAATTGATAATGCATGAATATCAGGATTCATAACAAAAGGTTCATAAAAAGCTAAAATTCTGGTGAGAAGTGAGACAGGATGTCTGGAGGACTCCCTCTGGCTCTCAGAGGAAAGGAATTCTCGGGCAAGGACTTTATGCCCCTATTCCAAGAGCTGTACATTTTTCCAGAAGGTCTAACCCAGACTGATGTGGTGGTCCATGGAACAGATTCCAGGATGCTGGTTAAAAAGGTGTTGAAAGAGTTTTCAGGCCTCTATTTTAGGTACAAGGTACTGAAAGTAGAACACTGTCACTTGAAGAATGGTGCCCCAACTCATAAGGTCTCTGACAATGATCCAGGACAACCTATGATGACCTCCTTGGAGAAAGAGCACCACAAGGCTCTTTTTCAGGATACCAAGAGTACTGGGGGGCTCCAGTAGGTGAGGGAGGAGTCAAAGCAGGTACTGACATGGCCCACCAGATGATGAGACCTAACTTTATCAGGTAGGACAGAGCCTTCCCAGCCACAGCCCAAGGTCCAGCTGCTGGCAAGGCAGAGTCAATCAATCCTGTGAGCGCCAGATAGAGCACTCCCAGGAATGGACTACTCTGGCCAGTGGCATCAGAAGTGGGAGGGGTTGAGATGGTTGGTTTGGGTGTTGGGGGAGATTCATGGGGACCAGATAAGCAGCAGGATTTTTGTACTTCCCGTTGAAGATCAAAGAGTAGATGGTGATTGCTTTTCTGTCACAGAAAATTTGGTAGGGTTCCTTGGGTGAATTTGGGCAGGTGTACCACTGCAAGTCTTCCAAGGTCCAGGGTTTGTGATCAGGATTTGGGGGATACTCCATGAAATGCACAGGGCCAAATAGAGCATTGGATGGACAGTAGTAGTCAAAGGCTTTGGTTTTATCAACTGGAGTCTGGCCATCTATCCCAGTGGATGGATACTGACGCTTGGGTGTATGCAGATGGAAGAGTATCAAAAATAGGTATGGAAACAGATCGGTAAACCAAAGGTTCATAACAACTTTATTTGGTAAGAATGACAATACAGAACTTTTTCAGGTGCTTCTTATTTATATACTTACTCATATGCAAGTGCCTTTGGGCATTTTTCTGGTGCTATCTGTGTGGTAAGGCTTGACATCTCAGGTTCTGCTGTTTGGTTGGTTACTTCATGGTAATTTTTGGGGTCTTCAGGAACAGTTGTTTGGCTTTTTGGTGGTCCATCTTGGCTTGGCTGGCCATTAGTTCTGGCAAGTTTGGCTTCTGGGGTTATGGGTTTTTTTCCCAATTTGATCACATTTTATGGACTAGCTTGACAGGCTTTCCTAAGGCCAAGGAACTTGATTAAAAAAGGGTCCCCAATTGGGGATCCTAAGTACTTAATGGAGGGTGGGCTTGAACTGGGTTTACTGGGCAGCTAAAAATAGCCTGCCCAGGCCCAGCCAACCCCACCAAGGTTTGGGCGTAGCTTTTGGGGCCCAGAACGGGCCCTGCAGCTACTGCCAGGGCAGGAATGGTTCCTTCACCTGGATTTGCTTTAAAAAGCAAAAATCTAGGTGTGGGTGAATCTCCCCCACCCGCTAGCCCCGCCTGGTGGCTAGGAGCGGGTTTGATTCCCACCCAGGGCATTGTCAATGTTACTTTTATAGCAATCTTTCTTAAAACCACCTAGAAGACATAGGCAGAGAAACTCTTACACCCTTTTATTAGAGTCAAGAGTAGCACAGCTGAATTTTCCCCCAGCTGGTATAAGGATTCCAGTGCTTTTTTAATCCTTCATCATCCCAGAGACCACCAACTGTTTTTTTTCTCAATTGGCGTTCTGAAAGGACAATGCTGACTCAGCATCCTCCCCTTCCAAGAAAACCCCATCTGTATTCTCACCCCAGATGGTCTAGGGATGCTTATAATGTCTTATAGTAAGCATTTCTGGGCTTTCTTTTATTATTCTTAGGTACTAATATATGGCTATAACACTGGCATCACAAGACATAAAGTGCAAACTAGATATATAAAGCTATTCACCTCTCTAGGCTTAAAACTCTCTTTATTGTGTCCAGAATATGACCTCAACTGCACCATTGCCTTCTATGTGGATTGTCACACCAACACTTTATAAAGTTAAAGGGTGATATATTAAGGCACGGTCTATTTACTGCCTCATTCCCTTCAAATATGACACTATGTGTGCCTACCTTAAATAAGCCGCTAAAAAAGAGCTTATTAGACCTTCATAATCTATTTTGGTGCTGCTGTGTTCTTTGTGGCCAAGAAAAAAATATTTTTACAGCTAGTAACCAACTATTGTATACTAAATAAAGTGACCAACAGGAATTGATACCCCTTATTGCTGATTGATAACTTTTTTGCTAGCCTGGGCAGTATCACAGTATTATTCAATATAGACTTTACTGCAGGCTACAACCAAATACGCATCAAAAAAGACATCCTAAATAAAGTGTTTTGTATCAATTATGGTCCCTAAAAATATGTTGCCCTCAACTTTGGCATAACTCATGTGCCCTCCACGTTTTTGACCTTAATGAACAAAGTCTTTACTCCTCACATTAGAAAACATGCCTTGGTCTATTTGGATGACATAATTGTATGAAGCCCTGTCAGGATACTAATTGTTGGTGGGAAACTACTGTTTGATATGAGTAGAGGGACCACCAGGCCAGAGGGTAATGCCCATCATAGGATGGGAGCCAGCTTGATAACATAAGATAAGGATTGACCAAGAAAGGACCAAGGGCCAGAATTTGGCACCATGGAATCCACCAAGACTGTGAGAGTAATATAGAGTACTCCAAACATCTGGGTGTAAGTGACATCAGTAGTGGTAAAAATTTCTTGCAGGCAGTTGGGCTGAAGGGTTAGAGGAGGGTCATTGGTACTTTTACAGTAGTTTTAAAGGCTATGACAACAACCAAAAATACCTCAGATTTAAACAAAATGATTTCAGATTTAAACAAAATCCAAGTTGCGCAAGATTCAGGATTCAATTGATTTATTAAATTTCAGTTAATAAATGGACTGTCAAACAAAAAAACAAAATTTCACTAGCCCATTATATGAAATTATATCAAACATCAAGTGGTGTAGTTCAAACCACTAACAAAATAAACTGACGCAACAAGTGAAATGGATGGATGCTGTTCCAGAGTATATTATAATCCAATCAGGATTAATACAAGGCACCAACAGAAGGACTAAAATGAAACAAAACTTGAGCAATCTAGAAGCAAGATTACACAAGCACAAAACAAAATGAACTCATACAAGATATGTAGTGTGAGCAGCCTAAAATAGAAATTTAACAGTTTAATAGCCAATCAACAGCTATCCAATTTAGGAGCAGAGGCATTTTATTAATTTTCATGGCTCCAGATTTGTATGGAATAGTTTTGAGAACCTTCCAAATATGGACTCAAGATTACAATAAAAACAAATCATTGGTTTTAAAATTTCTACTTATAGTGATTTTATCCTAAGTTTTTTACAATAGTTTTTACAAGCAATATCTTTGACGGCGCCAGCAGCCAAGCCAGCAGCAGCCAGACCAGCTTCAATGGAGGCGAGGCTCAGAACGTGGAGGCACCTGTTTACACCCAAGCCTTTGAGGCGGGTAACAAGTAAGCTGACCTGTACCTGACCACCAACCCCTATGGCTTTGACTTGTTCAGTAGTCACATGGTGTCTAGCTCTGCCCCTGCTCCTGCTCCTGTACCCATCCCCGCACAAGCTGCCCACCAACCAACCAATCAGGATGACAACCTTGATTTGGAACAACTTCCTGCCACCAGCCAACCTGCCCCCCTACAGCCAATCAGGCTTCAGCTCCCCCGGCCCAGCGCCCCAAGCAACAAATCATCACTGCCCAAATTCTTCAGGAAATTGTGGCACTGAATCTACAGGGTCTGTCCTGGGAACAGATTGCCGCCAAGTTACAATTTACCCAAGCTACTATCATGTGGGAATTCAACAACCTGATAACAGGGGGAATCTGATCAGGACAGCCAAGAAGCCCAAGAAGGCCCCAAAGTCCCAAATCAATGAGGCGTACCCAATCATGCTTGACCTTCTCCAGTGGGATCCCAAGCTTCCATTGACCCAGGCCCAGAAGCAACTTGCGCACCATAACATATGGGTGTCTGAGTGCATGGTGCAGCTCTGGATGTATGGGAAGGTGGCTTCCATACGGGTTCTTACCAATTTTTCTGGCAACCAATGGGATGGCGCTGAGGATTCCCCATATGACACTGCCATCAAATCAACCCTGGTCCAATGCCTGACTAGTCTAACTGATGTCATGTTCATCTCCTACTACAAGCTATCAATAGCTTTTGATGATTTTGGTGAGCAAGGAAAAGCCGCTGCCAAGAATAGAAGGAAGAAGGTCAAGAAGGGGACGTTCATTGGTGCATTTCTGGCTGTTTCAGCCAAGGGTTTTGTCTACTATCAGACAAACAAAGATTTCACAATGGCTACTCATACAGCCATATCCTTGGTGGGTTAATTGACTCCTGGGATGGCTCAAATTCCAAGTACCGTGTTTTCTTGAGCCACCAGATGGAGGGTAGCTCCACTGCCCTTGAGGCCATCCAGGGACGCAGGCACCAGGCCTCAGTCTACCCTGCCGGCCATGCAGATGTCCATCTGACTGATGTTGTCTTTTTCAACATGGGATCCACATTACAGGAGCGCCGCCCTCAGGCTTTCAACAACCTCTATCTTGGGGTCCTTGACCACAATTTTCTCTTTGGCTGCCAGATGGTGGCTGACTTGTTTGCAAAAATGGTTCTCCATGTGAACATGGGCAACCAATCACGTAAAGATAGGTGCCTTTCACCTTGGGCCACTGACACTTACCAGCCCATCCAGCCAATGACCAATGAGGAATACAACAAGTGTTATATGGCAGCCATCACGTGAAATCCTCCTGCCTCCACCCCCACCACCAACACCCCTAACCTGCAAGCCCAACCCATCCAATCCCAGACCCCCCAGGCCAGCACCACCTCTACATTTTCCTTCCTGTGTTATTCTGCCTCCTAGGCATCACTCTCCCCTGCCCCAATAAACCCCTGTTACCAAACATTTTCTCTTTTTATTATCTTTTTTTTGAATTTCAATTGTTCATGTTCTCTTTGTTTATAGTTGGTTTTATTCTTTATGTTCAGCTTATTTCTATAAAATCATATATTTACTATGTTGTGTATCTAGATCCAGAACACGGTTATTTTTAGCACTTAAACATAGCCTCTTGTGAAAATATTAACAACAATTTGGTGATCAGCTAAATTTGAATTATAAAATTATAGTGTTAACTGTTTTTAGATAAAGCTGTTACTGATCCAAATTCAAAACCCTAATGATAAATTTTAAGCCAATCAGGAGCCAAGTGATAAAGTGATTATTGTGACATAAAGGATCATTCAATAATTCTTTGGTGCATGTGAGCTAATTAATATGATTGGCTGGATGTTTTGCCATTGTACGCCATTGCCGCTGTGGAAAGTTGTTGGTGGACTAGTGCTACCCCAGCAGCTGATTGGGCACTAGTCCACCAACAACTTGCCACAGCAACAATGGCACACAATAGCAAAAGATCCAGCCAATCATATTAATTAGCGCACATGCATCAAAAAATTATTTAATGATCCTTTATGTCACAACAATCACTTTATCACTTGGCTCCTGATTGGCTTAAAGTTTATTATTAAGGTTTTGAATTTGGATCAGTAACAGCTTTATCTAAAAACAGTTAACACTATAATTTTATAATTCAAATTTAGCTGATCACCAAATTGTTGTTAATATTTTCACAAGGGGCTATGTCAAGCGCCAAAAATAATATGGTAATCAAGGAAACAATGACAACACAAAGCAAACAACACATATTGAGATGAGCATAAAACATATACAAAATGGGTAAAAAGATGGGATATTGTAGAAAATGAAAAAATAGGGATAAACAAAGAGACAATAATATCAGAATAACATATAGTGTATTGGGGGGAAAGCTTTAAAAACATATGGAAAGGTTAGTAAAAAATCAATGAGAGAATTGGAGAAACTGACAAAGACCTTGACTCTGCAATTGCAGAGATCAAAGAAATTGACCGCAAGGCCAAAGCAAGAGTTAAGTCTTCCGTCCTTGAAGGGGACAAAATAGACAAGGTGTACGCAAAGGCCCTTATGACCAAAATACCAGACACCCCTGAGAAGGCAATCAAGCGCTTACTCAACATTCAGAAGACAGCAGTTGAGGGCCTCCAGTTTAAGGCATACAATCTTTCTGTGCTGTCCTTCTGGGTTGACAACCCCAAGATATATGCACATCTCAAGCCAGCAAAGCGCGCCAGGAAAGAGAACACTGAATTGCCAGCATAATCGCTTGCACCAAGAATGGCTAAGCCTGCTGAAGCCGCCAGCAAGGAGGAAAAATGTGAAGTTAACCTAAAAAACAAAATTAATAAAAATTCAAAATTCTTACACTTTTTTTATAAATAATTGATGGTTTAATACACCAGGCCCTGGTCCCCTTTGTCCCTGCCGCATTCTACGCCAACTAGGCCAATCATGTAGCAAGGCAGCTGATATTGCCTCCTCCCGCTGTGTGTGAGATTGAGGACAGAATAAATGGTTTACTTCCAGTGATGAGTAACATACTTGCTGGTCTCACACATGGCAAAGAGTCATCCAAGTGCGCAGTTACTGCCTACAAGGATGCCCAATTAGTCCACCTTGACCTGGTTTCTTTCAGTAAAGCTTACTGTGTAACTTCATTGAGCTTGCTTGGGAAGTCCTGGAGACACTCCCATTCAAGAACATACCAGAGATGGGCTGAGCTCATGTGGCTGCTTGCTTCTGCTTCCTGGTGAAGCACATCCTCTTCTGGGGAACTTCAGAGGTGTGGTATCAAAATTGACTGTCCTAAATGCAACAGCCCTCAAGAAGACAAAATCTTCCTAGCAGACTTTGGGCTGGTCTGGAGTGCCAACAAAATGGGGATGCTGATAGTCATGGATCTCATATTTACCAAGATAAAGCATGAAAAAAATAGTGCTGTATTCAATAAGCTATGTGACTTTACAGAGGCCTTTGCTGGGCAAAGGCACCATCTTGTGTTCTACCTTGGGCTCTTGTTCTACTTCAGGATGGGTGCCAATGTTGAGAACCTGGACAGGGTTCTTCTCAGGATTGAAGAGGCCAGGCTCTCCCTTGACAGGAAGAAGGTCCCCCAGGATATGAATCAGTTGACCATGTAATCCATGACTTTCTGTGTCACAGCTCATACCAGAGTCCAGCTGGACTCCCACAGGGGAGGCAGGCTGGGCCTGAAAGGCCATGTACACAATTGGTGCAATCCTGACAATGTAATTCATAACAGTAGCCAGGGGACACCAACTCACAGTATAGGCATAACCTGATTGGCCATCCCCAATTATGTAATGTATATGAACCCCAACTTACTGAAGTCTTGGGCAGGAGGCACGTTGAGCAAGGGGGTGGAAGGGATCTTCTTTGTGATAGTTGGAATTGGGCTTCTAGAATGGCCAGGAGGAAGATCCAGGTGGTGAGGGTGGAAGAACTCCAAGTCAATGGTGCAAGGTGGCTTAACCAAATGGACAGGAGCAGAACCAGGAGGGAACAGATAGGTGCGGTTGTATTTTGTAGTAGATTTGCAAAGAGATGTAAACATAATGATTATATTGGTGCAAAAATAGATAATTCCTACAAGAAAATAATGGGTCTTGGGCATAAAGTTGTTTATTTTATGATGTCAACAGTGAAGAAGGCTTGCCTTCCTCACTACTTATAATTACTGTGAATGTGTAGCCTTCTGTGCCACCAGAGATCTGGTTGCATCAATTTCAGTAATACTTACAATTTTACCAGGAATTTGTGCACTTGAGTCTGGGGATGGATGGGCATTAGCTGGCATAACAGGAGCCTTGTTTGGGCTGCAGCAAGCCAAGGTATCACAGCTATTAATATATTCCGTGAGCAATTGAGCGCCCAATTGCACAATCAAACAATTGCCCTCCTGATGTACCATTTTCTGATAGTAAATAGCCCCAAATTTGTTATTAAATTTGATGTCAGGTATTTGAGACATGCAGGCCTTGAAAACCCCTGGACATTTGCAGTCAGAAAGGGGGTTTCTTTCTAGGAAGGCAGTTGGCAATGGTTTTCACACTGTTGGTTGTTTAATATACAGGCAGGCTATCTGATTGTCTAGGGCATTCTGGGCCCTAACACCCTGGTCTTGGCTGGCATTTACGGGTTTGCAGCCTCTCCAGAAAAGCTGCTTCTCCATTCCCACTTCACTATCCTCCCTTTTACCAGCATACAGCAGTATTTCAATCAAAGTGTATCCACTGTATACAGTGTGGCAGTGGAGGTTGTGCACCACCTCCATTGCCAGGTGGGTGCACATTGCTGAACCCACTACAGGCGCCCTCAGTAAATCATTTTCCAAAATAAATTTTACTTTATTTTTAACTATTAATTCTTGTACAGTAGTTTTAAAAGCTATGGCAACAAGCAAAAATAATTTAGATTTTAACAAATTTAACTCAGATGTAAACAAAATCAAAATGAACCCAAATCTATTTTAAATTAATATAAATTTTTTTCTTTTTAATTTCTTTTACATCTGAGTTCATTTTGTTTAAATCTGAATTATTTTTACTTGTTGCCATAGCTTTTAAAACTACTGTAATTAATCTCAAATAGATGTTTTATAGTATCAAACTATTACCAAACAAAAGAATCTTAAAGAAGGTTTTTATACAGAAATAATAATATTTATTAATAAAAATCTTATATATTTTGATCAATTTAAATTTAAATTTTTAATTCACTTTTTATATTTATTTGATGTAAGTGACATTTTTATGTAATTATCATATTGTGGTATTAAATATTTGGTATTGTCACTATTGAATACAATAGAATAAATTACTTTGTTATAAAAAAATTAAGCATCTGCATCAATGTTGCTGCTTTATGGGATTGTGGGCTTGGAAACATCTAAATAAAAAATGATAATCTAAAAATTTAAAAAAATAAATTATAGAATATAAAAATAATTGGAATTTGTAGGCCTTTTAGTTGATTGCCTGTCTGGCAAGGCACGCAGGGATGAAAAAATTAGCATGGCCATAAAACTTGGCTAAGGTCTCTTATAGAAGGGTGTGGATCCTGGCCTGCAGCAAATCAAAGAGGTCCTCAGTCCCAGTTGGCGTCCCCTTCTTGAGCCACCCAAAGACCTCCTTGATAGGGTTTAGGAACAGGGAATAGGCAGGGAGAAATAGGAGGTGCAAATTTGATGTGGCCAATTGTTGGGGGTCAACTGCAATGCTGGTGTCAATTGTTGGAAATTCCTCAATAATATCTGCTACCTTGTGAAGTCTAACGTTATTTAGCACAATGACATTAGTAAAGCCCAGGCTTGTGTACCTCAGGTGCTTCTGGACCAATTAGAGGAATGATAAGAAGGTCCTGCTATTGTGAAAACCCAATATCATTTGATACAGCTCAATTCCTTTTGGGCTAAGGAGAGCCACCATGGAATATGCTGTGGCACAGACTGAAGCATGTCAAGCTAACTCGTCATTGGAGCCTTTTGGGACATACCCATATTCATTGCACATAGACAAGGCAAATGCCAATTTGTCAATATAGTAAAATTTGACTGACCCATTGGCTTTGAGGGCAGTGTACGCCTCTGCGTATTTTTTCTGGGTCTTAATGTTGGTTGCGCTATTACAATTGTAGGGGGATACCCTGAGCTTTTTCCAGAAAAAGTGCATTCCCTTCACAAGATGGTAGTAAAAGGGAATTGAGGCCTCAACCCCAAAAGCAGATTTGATCATGGCCTGTATATTTGCCAGTTCAAGATGAAAGTCCTGGTTTATCCACTGATGGATTGCCCATTTGTGCTCCTTGGTGAGCATGATGGAAACATACAAGGATTTCTCCGCAGCAAGAACTTGGCCAGTATCAATGTATTTGTCAAATACCTTGCTGGTGTACTTGGGATCCACCCCAACAAGAGCTATGACTGTATTGTAGTCATCAGATTCTGCATCAGCTTGAGAAGGATGATGCATTTAACATTATGGACTGCCTTCTGGGTGGCCTTTTTTGGCGCAGATGAGTCAGGATCCTGATTGGTGACTGGCATGCAATGCATGCACACCTTGTTGTAGAAGGCTGCAACCTTTTTTAACACTAGCTGCCCCTCTGTAATTCTATAAAACTTGGGCTCTTTATGTCTTCTTGTTCACTGTTGTTTATATATGATTTATAGCTAATGTCAAGCACAAGCTTAACCTTCTCCATCATGGCTGATGGGACCAACTCCTGGCGGTACACAGGGGTGAACACAAAAGAAGTAAGTTCTACCTCCTTGTTTCTAACTTTATTGATTGTGGTGACCTTGGTGAGCTTTTGGGTCAGCTTGGGGACCCAAGGTTTTTCAGGGCCCAGAATGGGCCAGAAAACCCCTATGTTGCATAGGTATAATGCCTGCAATCAAGAAATTGTGCAACCAAACAATTGTGTTGTTGATCACGCAGATTAACCAAAAGAAAACTTTAATTCCAAGTGGGGAATTGAACTCTGAATAAGGCCAAACCTGGGGGCAATTGGAAACCGTCCCAAATCCAAGCAAAAAAAATTAATTAGCCCACACCCTCTGAAGCCCAGGAATGGGGACTTGGGTTGCCAAATGGCCCAAATTCCCCTGACAGCTTCCCCAGGGCAAAAATAATGAAAGGATCCATCTAACTGACAAATCAGGAGCCACCAATGGAACCCAACTTGAGAATAATTCATTGACAGTCAATAAGGAGTTGCTGGTAAGTCCAGTTGCAGTTTCCCAGCAGGATATAGCTGGGAACACTGGAAACCCTTTCCTTGTTGACATCTTCACTTAATAAACTTTTGTTGGTTAATGCACACTGAGCATTTATACTTTTCAGGGGTTTATTACATTATCACAAAGTTTATACTGCTGGCGCTTTCAACCAGAGAGTACATCCAGCACCAATGCCAGCTCTGGGAAACAGAGCAACTTTTTGCTTCCTCCAACTAACTGCTACCAGCCTTCACCCCATCTTCTAGAGTACTGTACTAAGAAATAATTCCTGCTCCTGCGTCACAGCTCTCCTTTCCTGGTGTCCCTCTGCTCTTCCAACCTGCCCAGCCAAGCCTGACCATGAGTGCTGCCACAGAAGAACTTCTCCTCATTCCTTCTGCTTCATCATATGATTACAGCAAGCTTGAGTTTGCCTACTTGATCATTCTGGGGCTCACTGAGAAAGTGATACCCCACATGGGAGTGTGGCATCCTTGGGTCACAGCTGCCAATTATATGATGATGACCCCTGTCATCTACTGGGCCTTCCAGGCTTGACCCTTTCCCTTGACTAAAGGTTCCCCTTGGAGCAACCCAGGCTATTACAGGGTTGATGCTCTGTAACCTTGCACATTTTGCTCCTCAAACTGGTTGTTTCAGTGCAACCTCACTATTGTTTTCTCCTCTTGTGGCACTAACTCAATTTTTTTACCTGTGGGGCAACTGCAACCACAGCACATAACAGCTACATTGCTACTCTGTTCTTGTGTTTGTTCCATTTTAAAAAATAATAAAATATTAAATAAAATTCAATTAAGTTGCCCCTGGTTTTGATTTTTGATTTTTGATTTTTATTTGAATATGGTTATTTAATTAGAATTTCTCCCACTCAATATCCTGATTATAGATTTTTTATTTCTTAATTAGTTGTTTTTGGTTTACATTGCCCATTTTAGAATACCCAAAATAATTTTCACCCTTTTCCCTAGATTTTACACTATATTTAAACATCCAGAACAATGTTTTTAAAATTTATATTTCAGATCCCATGCCTTATTTTAGATATATTGGTATCATTCTTGTTTAAAATATGTTTCATACAACAACTGAGTGATTTTGTTTACATTTTGAGTTGCTATTGTGTTTCATTTTTGGTTTGAGTTTTGACTCACCACATGTGAGTGTACTTCATCACCAATTTACATAGTAAACATATGTACACCAAAGGTCAAATCAAACCATTTTTTTGTGAATCCATGCATTTTGGTTTGTATTTTGAATATTTTTGTTTGAAGTGTGAGCACTTTGTTGCTGTGTTGACCCATTTTGTCCATTAACACCAAAAGTCCCTGTTAACAGGGTGTATATTTTACACTGATAGTTTAAATTCACTTAAATCTGAGTTCATTTTGTTTAAATCTGAAGTATTTTTGCTTGTTGCCATAGCTTTTAAAACTACTGTATAAGTTATATCAATTCTTTTGTTATTTTATCTTGATCTACAAACACTTAAGGACAAGACCAAAACCTTTGATTATTGACTTTCATCTTTTTTCTTGAACTCAGTCTTCTAGTTATTTTAAGATTGAAAATCAAGTTCAAAGTTATCTTTTTTGCTTACTACTGGGTTTAAACTCTGGATCTAACACTTGAAGATTAGTAGATAGTTCTAAAAATTACCTTGTTTTGATTTTTGTTCAAGTTTCACTTCTGGACTTTTGGTCTAGGGTTTTCTTTCTCTTTTGGTTTTTGGTCTTCTAAGACTTGTGTCACCTTTTGAACCCGCTTTCATTATCTTTTCTTGCCTTCTAGACTAAATTTTTATGTCATTTGTATTTTTACCACCTCATGATGAGTTTTTCAGCTGACATGATCTATAGTATTCATTCCACCAAAACAAGGCTAACTATATCAGGCTAAACGTTTAACCTCAAACATATCACCTCAAATTTCAAGCAATAATAAATAGCCTGAGTTTTCACTCTCAAATTAAAGTTTAGATTGTTTGACTTGCACCCCAAAAAGTTTCTTATTAGGTTTTGAACCTTGCTTTTTATTTTGTTTATTTTTACCATAGTTTTCTTCTTCCTATTTATTGTTGTTCATTGTTTTATACAATGAAACCTTTGATTTTCTGTACCACTCTTTAAGAAATTTTAAAGTAATACTCAGGCCTTGATTGTTAATAGTTTAATCCTACAGCTGATTCAGATCAGTACCCAGATTAATAAGCTAAATTTTTAAATCAATTTTTCATTGTGAATAGTGGCCTCTACTTCATTTTCTTAGGTTTAATTAATTTTCTTAGCCCCCACTTTACTTCTTACTTCTGTTAGGTGCTTTGATATGGCTACTTTTTCAACCTCTACCAATGTTTTTATATTCAACCAACATAAACATCTTGGGGTTAGAGTCATTGGTTCATAGCTATCTTTCAAAGGGCTTCATACCTTACATACACTAACATCAAGATCTAGGGCACACAAAAGGCAGAAACCTTTAAAAAAATCTTTAAGCATTAGGCCTGTTGGCTCACCCTATACCTGTCAGGGACCCACTTAATAGGGAATAAATTCCCAATCTTGTGGGCAAAGGCCCTTAGATTTAGTCCTGCAATTATAGAGCCAATAGTAACAGCAACCATTGCCAAGTGACCAAACTGCCCTAGAAAGGCAGATTGCCCCATCAGAGAGCTGAACCTTCCAAGGAGATAGTAACCCACCAAGTATACCAAAATTTAAAATGAAGCATTGTGTCTAACCAGAGAAACATCAGCTTCAGGTAATAGATGGGTAGAGCATTTGTAATTAAATTTCTTCCCTAATGACCAGAAGGATACTTGAACCAGCAATGAGCTAAAGACTTCTCTTTGTGGGCCTTGTTGGGAGAAGAGTTATGCCAGTCAGTAGTGCAGGTTGGTCCTTCCATAGCAAGAACAAGCAGCAGAAGTTAGGTTAGATACCAGAACAGTAATAAAATTTATTTCATGTTTCTAAAGGTGTGTCAAGATAAGTTGTGAGTGTAAGAAGGTAGTGTAGAAGTAAAAAAGGCTTTATTGCTAGAGCAAATAGAATACTAGAAAAAGCCTTTCTTAAATGCTGATATGAAACTATCAAGATTTAAGAGGGTCTCATAAAATGAAAGAAAAATAATTTTTAGGTTTCATAAGGGATTTGGGCTGCCAGAGGATCTGAGTCAAGAAGTATTGTAAATGGTGGCCAACAATCAAGGATAATATATATCTTTAAAGGTGCAGAAAACCTATTGAGAGGTAACATTCTTGCAAAAAGACATATTTAAAGCTGCTGTTGTATGAAAAAGAGGTTTCTAGCAGTACTGTGTTAAGTGTTAAAGCAGTTTCATGATGTGGGTAAAGCTCTGGGCGCAGCTAATCAAATTTTGAGTGGTAAGTATTCAGAATTTTGATCTCTTTAACTATTTAGAAGTTCAAAGCAAAAATTGATTGAATAACTCAAAGATAAATAGGTAAATTAAGTTCAAACTCACTATTCAACCCAACTTTAGGCTTCAATTCAAGGTTCTGGGTTTGATCATTGCTCTGAAAGTGTAGATAGATTCCCTTAACAAAATTAAGTTCTTTTATCATTGTTTTTTCTTCTTTCTGTTGATGGCCAGGAATGACCATGTTGACGTAGTCAGGAAAACAATCCCTGACAATACCACAATGTCTAAGAGGTCTTAGAACAGTTTGAGGCATACAATAAATATGCCAAGAGCAATGGGCCTCCCAAATAAGTGCTTTCAATCCAAACACACAAGCTGTTCAAGACATAGGTGGTATATATTGCAGGAGCATGCCAGGCAAGGCTAACAGCAAAAAATACACCATTGCTTTCATTGGTTTCACCTCCAGATAGCTGGTATCCCAAGCCATCAAACCTCATACTAGCAGCAATTTACATTTATTTATAAGCAAGAAGATCATCCACAATTTTGGAAAGCTAGAACTGCTTATCACATATAGAGGTAAAGAACTGGCCTCTGACAACATAATATATATATGGCCAAACACAAGGTGAGACACACAGCAACTATTCCATATCACCCATAGACAAATGGCAGAGTGAAATGACTAAATGGCTTCCTAGTGCAAGCCCTTTCTAAAATCACTGCCAGATGTGAGAGAGGGGAGCTAGAATGACTAAGTTTGGCTCCCATCTCAGGGAAAATATCCACCAGGATGTCATTCAGTGCAATACCATAATGGACACCCAACAAGAGTTCATAGAGACAAAGAGAAGGTTACAGGCGGGAAATAGGCATTAGCCACCATCAGGAGCATGCTCAACAGCAGCCAAGAAGTATGACTAGAGTACAACACAGGCTGCAGAGAAAAAGAACTGGTGATATAAATCTCACAGGAAACTATGGGCAAAGGGGTTGTTGTAACTTTGCTGTTTTAGCAGAGTTAAAAGGGGGAAAATATTTAGAAGCTAGATAATAATCTTTATTGTGAGATAGTAATTATATAGTTCATGTGAACAAGGATAACAGGAACATTATTGGTGATCACACGGCTGGATGATGAAGGGGGTGGCTTGATCCTGATAATGAGTCAAGCGCCAAAACAAGGTATCCACCATAAAGGATCACCATCTGTTCATGTTGTTGGATTTAGTAATTCAGGTTGACTTTCTAGTCTGGCTTCAAGTGGCCGGGTAATTGGATTGCAGGTCACAAACCCACTTGTTTGGAACCTTGCTGGCGGGTTGAGCCTGCTGTTTCAACACACACACCCCAACTGAAGGTTGGCCTCCTCTGGGGGTAGGTTATCAGGGAGGTTGTCAGGAGCCTGGGCTCTGTACTGGACTAATTGTTGTTCTGTGGCGGAAAGGGTGGTTTCTTGTTGGTTTTGTCTTGCTTTACAGGGTCTCAGGCAATCATAGTGTAGGATCTTGTCTTGTTTGCGCTTTCCAAGTCCTTGCACAAGGTAAGTGTTATTGTTGTTTACCTTTAGAATGATTGCTGGTCCCACTTTCTTGGGTTGTAGTTTGCTTTTATCAACGTTTATGACCCAAACTTTGTCCCCAACTTCATGTCTATCTTAGATAGGGACAAAGGTTCTTTGAAGACGTTCATTTTCCTTTTCTGTTTGTTTGCTGTTGGCCTCTATAACTTGAGGGTCTGAGCGTGGGAGGACTTTACTTGGGATTTTCAGTTTAGGTCCTGTTAATGCTTGGATGATATTTGGCTGTGTGCTGTACACTAACTCAAAAAAGCTTTTTCCAGTGGATCTGTTCAGTTGGGTTTGGCACACAAGTAGTGCAGTCAATAGCTGCTTATACCAGTCTTCAGGTCTTCTGGTGGTGAGTTTGGCTAAGGCTTGCACAAGGCTATCCTTTAGCTGCTCTACATGTCCATTGGCCTGTGAGTGATATGGTGTTGTCACAGTGTGTTTGACCCTATTTTTAGTGAGGTATATGTTGGTGGTTTTGGAGGTCAATTCTTTCCCTCCATTAGTTATCAAGAGTCCTGGCTTTCCAAACTTGCTGATTATCTCCTTGCCAATAAATTGCCATACATCATTGCCAGTGTTTGCCCTTACTGCTTGGGCTAAAGACTATCTTGTAGCAAAGTCTATGGTGGTGATGATGTATTTCTTATCATTTTGTTTCCCTGGCATGGGTCCAACAACGTTGAGGGCCCATACCTTGAAGGGTAGTTGTGTGTGGATGGGTAGTACTGACTTTGGAGGGGCTTTGCTTTTGGCAAACTTTTTGCATACCTCACATTGGTCTAGGACTTCCTGAATGTCACAATATAAGGTTGGCCACCAGGCCTTGTGTTTAAGGAACTTATATAGGTTTTGACTCTTGGTGTGTCCAAGGTCTCTATGATAGCGTGAGATGGTGTCTACCCGCTGGTGTGTGGGGATATAGGGAATGATAGTGCCGTCTGACATTTTCCTGTGTAGGGTTCTTGTAAAGTTATGCCTTTCCCTTAGGCCTTCACTTCAATTCCTGCCAAATGCTTGGAAATTTCTACCAAATTATGTTTGAATATTTATCTGAAAGGTTACTGAAAAAGCCCAAGAAAGGCCATCAATTTAATATTTTAGAATTATTCTGAAGATGCCCCCGCCTAACCCACCCAAGAGACACCTCTGGTTAAATATCATGTGCAAAAGAGGCTGGGAGCAGTGGTAATTGCATCCAAAGCATATTACTGATGTTAGTTGGTTCAGTTTTCCTTTCAACTATGTTCATTCAAAATTTGTCAAGATCTTCCTTCCTCAAGAGATGTATTTGTATCTGCTCATATCATTGGTCAATTGGTTTGTGATATTCAATCTACCACCCTAATTCTATCACATCCCTTAAATGAATGCAAGCATTGTAAAAGACCTTGCTTCATCATTTTCTACTCTAATAACGTTCAAAATTTGTTAGTTTAATTTGGTCTTCTGGTTTTGCCTGTTGCTTTTGGTGTTCAGTTGATTCCTTCTCCCCTTTGGCCTCCCAGGAATTATTGGCAGCAATCTTTTGGTTGTTGCTGAAACCGCAATTTTATTGTGGTTGAGAGCTTGGTTTTATTTCCTCTTAACCTGCTCCCCAATTCTCACAGTTCTGTATACGTCAGCAAATAATTGTTGTTTTTGATAACTGTTTCCTTTGTTATGTTGGTTGTACCAGGGGGAAACCCTCGTCCTTTGTTTGTAGTACCAAGAGAGGCCAGTCTGGGTCAAGTCCATTTTACCCTCTTGTGGCACAGACATATAAGCGTGATAGGGCGTCTGCCATGGCAAGCTCAGGACCAGGTTTGTACTGTATGAGCATATTAAATTTTTCCAAGAGCTTCATACAGGGGCTTGGCGGCAAGATAGATTTGCTTGGGTTTTGAAATATATGAGCAACTTGTGGTCGGTTAATGCTGTGAATTCTTCCTGCTGTTCTAGATAACAGCGCCATTTGACTAGACAGTGCATGATAGCCAACAGTTCCTTGTCGTGGATAGGGTATCAATGCTTGCCATCTGTCAACTTTTGTGATTCATAGGCTACAGGCAGGAAGTCATCATCACTATTTTTGATTTTTAGGACTTCCTTAATAGATGCATCTGAGGCGCTGGTTTTCATTTGGTATTCCCTGTCACGTTTGGGGTATTGAAGGATAGAAGCTTTTGTGAGTTTCTCCTTGAGGTGTCTAAAACAGAGGTCACATTGGGGGGTCCACAAAACTTGGATTTGGCGCCTTTTATGGCAGATAAGGGGGCAGTCAAAACACCACGGTCAGGTATGAAGCAGCGTACATAGGCCACCATCCCCAAGAAGGTGCAGAGTTCTGACTTATCCTTGGGTGGCGGCATCTTGCATATGACCTGTATCTTCTGACTGTTGGGTTTGATGCCGTTCTTTGAGACTATGTGTCCTAGGAAGGGTAGTTGGTTGCAGAAAAACTGGCACTTGGAGGGCTTGGCTAATAGTTTGTGTTGTGCCAGGGTGGCAAAGACTGCCTCTAGGTCTTTGTGGTGCTGTTCCACCAAGAGGCTGTAGACAATAATGTTGTCCAGGTAGACTAGGGCATGCTTGTCTATGTGTGGCGTGAATACTTTGTTCATGAAGGTAAAAAAAGTAAATGTGGTGTTTTTCATGCCAAAGTTGAGCACCACACATTTGTATGAGCTGCATTTAGTGCAGAAGGCTGTTTTGGGAATGTTTTCCTCCTTGATGCAAATCTGGTTGTAGCCTGCAGTCAGATCAATCTTGAAAAAGACTGTGGCTCCTTCCAAGGCATCAAAGATATTGTCAATCAGTGGTAGTAAATAACAATTCTTGATGATAAATTTGTTTAAAGCTTGGTAGTCTGTGACTAGACGTAGGGTACCATCTTTCTTGGCCACAAAGAACACGGCAGCCCCAAAATGAGACTGTGGGGGGCAAATAAGTCCTTTCTCTAATGCCTCCTTGAGGTAGGCGCATAGGGCGCTGTCTTTGTTTGGGGTCAACCTGTAAATAGGGCACGCTTTGGGGACAGTTTCTTTGAGTTGGATGAAGTGTTGGATGTGTTTCTTAGGAGGCAGCCTGGGTAGCGCTTCTTTGAAGATTTCTGGATGGCAGGCCACAATTTTGCGGTCCTGAGGCGTGAAGGTATCCTGGTGATCCTTGAAGTGTATGATCTTGTACTGGCAGGAGTCCCAGTCAATTGCCTTCAGGTTTTTCTTTTTGTCCAGGGTCTCTGTGATGCACACAAAGACATGGTCAAGTAGGAGTTGGTCCACTGAGTCAGGGTAGATCTGGTGGTTGACACCTTCACGCTTGATGGTCAACACTGAGGTTACCCAGTATACGTGAGGATTGTTCTTTTTTAGCCAGTCTAACCCCAGTACAATGTGAAACTTTGGGAAGTCAATGATGGGACCTTGGATGGCAGAGTGGAGGTTCTCAAGCATGACAGAGAAGAGGGTGGTTTCCCTTGTCATAGCAATGTAGTGTTCATCAGCCAGGACCACGTTTTTAATCTTAAAAGAATTAGTGGCTAGCTTGAACTTGTCCACAAAGCTGTTATTGATTAAGGTTCAATCTGCACCCAAATCCAGGAGTGCTGAGCCTGTTTCTTTAAAAACAAAAAGGATAGGACATCAATTTATTGGGATGTCTGGTGATGGTGTACAGTACTGGATCCTCCAAGGGTACTTGGATCATTGGCATTGGTTCATGCCCTTGGGTTGGTACTCATCATTGGGCAAGTCAGGAGTCATGTGAGGAGAGCTTGGCTTGCTTAATGCTCTTCCTGGGCTTTTTCCTTGTCTTGATTGCCTTGTGTGACATGATACAGAAATGAGTACAATTTGACTGACCATTGTTTCCATTTCCATGTCCACTTAAGCTTATGGGTTTATGGTTGGTGTTATTCCCATTGTTTCCAGGGGTGGTCAAGTGGAGCGCCCACCTGTGTGGGAATCCTTGAGTCTCTCTCATTTTCCAGTTTGTGCCTTATAGAGGGCGTTGGATGTTTGTTCTGCTTTCTCTGCCTTGCAGTACAGGCTTTGTAGGTTAGTCACTTGGTCCTGGTTCACATATCTCATTACATGCAACTTAAGGGTGTCATAGTACATGAGGTGTGTAGCTGGGGTGTCAAAGACCATGTCAGAGGGTGCACAAAGTTAGAGTTCCTTGTAAATGCGGGTGAGCTCCTTCACAGTGCCTGTCTGGGTTAGGTTCTTTACTTGGTGTATGATTATGAGGGCCGTATTCTTAAGCACAAATCTTGTCAAGAAGTCTTGCTTGAAGGTATCCCAGCTCTTGTCAGTGTGTTTCTTATGCCACTTGTCACACCAGGTGCCAGCGTTGTGGGTTAGGAAGATGGAGATTTCCACAATCCAAAATTTCTGTGGGCATTCCATCTGAGCTAGCTTGCTCTGGGCGGACTGGATCCATGCAGCAGCGTTGTTGTTGTTGGCCCCAGCAAAAGGTTCCAAGGTGGCGCTTCACAGTCTTTGGGCTACATAAGCAGGCATGGTGTTTTTGTTGGTTGGTTGCGGAATGGAGGAGGGGGCCTGAAAGAGTCCTTGTGCAGACATGACGTTGAAGGCAGGTAGTAAAATCACTGTGTTCTGGTACAGGACAAAGCCATTGGGTATCTTGGCACCAGAGGTGTACGGGGTCCAGTCAGGCGGGAGGCCAGATATAATTCTATCAAGGATTTGTTGGCCGCAGCGCATGCAGGCAACAGGCAGAATTTTTCAAAATAAGGTAGGATGGAGAACCTACCTGTGCTACCAATGTTGTAACTATGCTGTTTTAGCAGAGTTACAAGGGGAAAAAATATTTAGAAGCTAGATAATAATCTTTATTGAGAGATATGAAATTATATAGTTGGGGTGAATTATTATAAGAGAAACATTCTTGAGACAATCAATCAGCTGGATGATGAAGGGGGTGGCTTGATCCTGGTAATGAGTCATTTGGCAAAACAAGGTATCCACCATAAAGAATCATTATCTGTTCATGTTGTTGGATTTGGTAATTTAAGTTGACTTCCTAGTCTGGCTTTGAGTGACCAGGTAATTGGATTGCGGGTCACAAACCCACTTTTTGGAACCTTGCTGATGAGTTGAGCCTGTTGTTTTGAAAAGGTGGATTGGCTGAGACAGGAGAGTAGTAGATCACTTCTTGGGTCAGTGAGTAGTCTCTCTCATCTGGGGCAAGATTATAAAGGAGGGTGCTGTCATAGATCATAAAATATCAGTCTTTACTGTAAGGTCTTGCCCATATTGGTGAAAGGTTATTCTCTAGCGCGTGTAAGGCATTAGGATTCAGATTTAAAAGGTATAAAAAGGTGGGAACTGTCTGCAAAATAATCTTACAAAACTCTGCTAAAAACCTATACTGAGTTACAAAATAAGTGATTGAGTTTAAGAACCCTAAGTAAAGAAGATAAAATAAAGTGTTTTATAGTGAGCAATTTGTAACTAAGGGAATGTTGATATTAGGACATTCTCCATCAGCAAATTAGTACATATAACTATTGAAAGATTCCTTAAGGGAAACAATGGATACAACAAGCCTAAGACTTGTTGTTTTACAAGTTCCATTTTTTAAGTAAAGAAAAGGCTAAACTTTAAAACAAATTTAATAAAAATGTGTAAATTTCTAAAAATTAAGACCTCAAGTTTAAATTGTATAAAAGATTGAAGGGAAGAAATCACTTAGAACTTTGGCTTAAAGCCTACTCTTCACAAGCTCTTTATTTATAGAAAAAGTCTTTGAGAGTTGCATAATTATAGTCATGGGGAAGCAGCCAAGAACAGGAGCAACTGGAGGAAGTTGGGTGAAAACCTGGAGGAAAAGGAGAGCTTCAAAGCCCAACAGTAGTCGCAGATCAGCAACATTAACTGGGGAGCAGCAACAACGTAAGCAAGGGTTTTGAAAGGTAAGAATAGGTGAAAATATTCTAATTTAAAGTAGAAATATATAACATGATAGAATCAAGACAGCAACAACAATTTGAACGCAAATAGTAAAAGAAAACAAGGTAATTAGCTTTAAAATACCTATATATTAACTCTCAATTCAAAACTTCAAATATTAAAAAATACTGAATTTTAAATTGATTGAAAACAAACAAACATAATAAATTTAAAGAGCCTGCCCTTTGGGGAAGGGCATGACATTATCCCCTCCAGATCCAAGCTCAGGATGTGCTTGGATATAAGAGTTGATGGAATCAGAACAGTTTCCAAGGTTGGACAGTAGCTCCCAAGAACTCTTCTCAACAGAATATTCCTTCCAAAGAACCAAGTATTGGAGTTTACCATAGTGATAGCAATGGTTGATAATAGAGTGAACCTCATACTCAGGGGTTTCTTGGACCATATGAGGAGGAGGTGCTTTGTTGTTCTGATGAGAAGGAGGAGAAGTCTGGAGTTTGAGGAGGGACATGTGAAAGACGTCATGAATGCAATACCCTGGAGGAAGTTGGATACAGTATGCAATCTTTTCAACTCTTTCTGTTACAAGAAAAGGCCCTATGAACCGCAGACCAAGTTTACAATAGGGCCATCTAATAGGAAGATTCTTTGTATTTAGATATACAAGGTTGTTGACCTGGATGCTCTTTTCTTCCTGACAGTGATGGTCAGCCGGGTCCTTGTAAACTTCAATAGCCTTAGAGAGATTCCCTTTTAAGGAATTCTGGATGAGTTTTAGCTGGACAAGAAACTCCTTGGCTAATAGGGAACGGACAGAGGAGATGACAGAGGGGACAAAGGCAGTAGTATAGCCTAAATTTGCCATGAACGGGGTCATCTTGGTAGAGGAATGGGGGTAGCATTGTAGGAATACTGGGCCAAAGGTAGGTGAGAAGCCCAATTGTCTTGTTGTTTGTTGGATAAGCAGCAAAGGAAACATTATAGTGTCTGGTTTGTATGTTTGGTTTGCCCATCAGACTGGGTATGGTAGGACGTGCTAAGAGAAAGGTGGACGCCTAGCTGAGTCATAAACTCCTTCCAGAACAGGAAAAGGAATTGTGGTCCACAGTTGGATATAATATCTCTTGGAGTACCATGGTGGATGAAGACGTTTTTAACAAATAGGGAAGCAGTCTGCTTTTCAGTAATTTTAGAATTACAGGGAGAAAAAATAGCCTGCTTTGAGAATCTGTCTAAAATGACCAGTATGGTGTCGAAACCTTCAGACTGAAGAAGCTGGACAATATAATCCAAAGAGATAGACTGCCAAGGACCTTCAGGGACTGGGAGGGGGCATAAAAGACCAACGGGTTTCTGGGTGGAGTGTTTGCTTCTCTGGCAAACTAGGCAACTACTGACGTATGACCTGACAAAGGTGGACATATTTGGCCACCAGAAGTGATTGTGGAGTT
The DNA here is from genome assembly GCA_014839935.2 of Entomophthora muscae. Lineage (NCBI taxonomy): Eukaryota > Fungi > Entomophthoromycota > Entomophthoromycetes > Entomophthorales > Entomophthoraceae > Entomophthora > Entomophthora muscae. Next base: position 349,281 of record QTSX02001477.1, read on the forward strand.
TAGAAAGGGTTTTCTTATATCCAGAGTGGCCTGCAGCAAGGGAATCATGGAACGTGAAAGTTAGAAGCTGCTGAAGGTCCAGAGGAGGAACTACCAAAAGGTTGTTGAAGTATAACACACTGTCTAGCAGGGAGAAGGAAGAATTTGTGACTGTCTTATTGTTTGTAAGAGCGTCAATGATCTTAGACAAGGCTTTGTTGGAAAGCTGGGATTTGTGGATTTGCTTCAGTATATTGGGGGTTGTAGTACTGATAACATTGAGTTTCAGAAAGCTCTCAGGTGGGAGGACTATCTTGGTGTTAAGGAGTTTGTAGTTTTTGTCAACATCAGATAATGAAGGATGACAACTAAGCGTGTCAGGTAGGTGTGGGGTTCCTGTCCACCAGTCCCCAAAGTGTGTCCTAGATTGTAGCCAGGGACTGGCTGGAAGAGATTGTCATTCTCTAGTAAGGGAAAATGTATCTCAGAAATATGTATAGGGGTTGAAATGGGCTTTTATTCACTCTCAGAAGGAAGATCCCCTTAGAAACCTTCTGGTTTATGGCCCAGGAGGTCAAGGAAACAATATGGATTTACTAATAACTGAAGCCCTCCAACAATATCTTGGACTCCTTGTACTTGGTCTTGGACCCCTGCTCCTTAAACTTGGACTCCTGCACCTCAGAATTAGACTCCTGCGCTGCGCTTAGGATCCAGCTCCTTATTCTTGGGCTCCTGCTCTGTTATCTTGGGCTTCAGCTCTCTTTATAGCTCCAGTAGCCTTATTATTCCACTTTTCAGTCCAATAAAGCTCCTGCTGGTGATCAAAAGGCTTCCAAAAACCTCTTGGCAGAAACTCAAAAAGCCTCAGAAAGATTCCGTCAAAGACCCGGAAAGACCTCCAAAAAGACCTTCAAAAGACCCTGTAACTTTCCAGCCAGTCACCTTCCTATAGTGTCCTTTTCCCAACGGTTCCGCCTTCAAAATGGCTTTCTTCAGAAGCTTAAACCATTGCTGCTCACTTTTCCCTATAATAACTTAAGCTTACATATTTACTTTCTCAAAAGCTTAAAGTATTGATTCACTATTTCCTTGCTTATACTTTAAGCTTTTGGCTTCCAACCAACCATTTTCATCAGGAAACCTTCCAGAACCCAACCAATGAATACAGAGCAAAGAAATAGACCATTTGTGAAGTTCTACTGGGATCCAACTAGGAAAATAATTTCCACAGCTCAAACCGCTCAAATTGACAACTCTTTGCACACCAAAGCGTTAACTGGTCTATTATTATGGCACCATTTCTTCCTGAATTCAACCTAAACCCATTTAAATAGTAGAATACTATTTAAGTTGTTCTTTCTGGACCTCTTCAACGTTTTTCTCATATATTTACAAATCTTGTAAAATTAAGGAAAACGTCCCACCAAAACAACTTCATATCCAGCTTTTATAGCAACATACCTTCATTTATCCTAGGAACTTAATAAATAAACATCTTACCCACACTTCTATCCACATTTCTTCTTGATTTTAATACTAAACTAAGGCAAAACATTACACATTTTACCACCTTAGCAAATCAATTCGGCAAAATCTTGGCTCATTTCTCCGGACCACTAGTTCTTCATCATCATCTTATGATCCTTCAGCCAGCTCATATTCCAGCTCTTCAGCTTAACCAGAAATCAGTCCATCTTAGACAACAAACAGCTCATTCCAGTCTTTCAACAGCTTATCAGTTCTCTGGCTACTCCTTTATTATGACCAGCTACTCCTGCATCATGATCTCTGAGCCCTTCAACTTATCCTCACTAGGAACCATCTTAGTTCCACCTGCAAAATGAACCATTTTGGTTCCAAACTTCAATATGAACCAACAGTCCCTCAACTAGTCTTCACTGTGATCAAACAGTTCTTCTTACTAGTCTTCTCTGCTGATTCTGTGAACCACCTTGGCTCTTTATCTCAGTCCCCGTTACCAGAACTTGTAGACCCAGACATGAGTCTACATTGAACTGGCGTTTGACTGGGCCCTTGCAAGTGGCACTCCATTTAGGCCATCCAACCATAGATCAATGTCTATGCATTGTTTTTACTCACCCAGGTAATTAATTCTGGGCTTTCAGTTGCAGAGTAATCAGCTTTACTTCCCAGAGGCCTGATCACACCAAGTTCTGCAGCTTGCTTTCCTGAGAAAACCACCTTGATGACACCTCTGAGAAAATTCATGTCCTCCAATGCTCACTTTGGGTTCCCCCCAAAGCTCCCATGGGAACATAAACAAGGACACCCTACCAGCCTGTTAGGTAGGATGCTTGCTCACAGACCTCCTGTAAGCCTATCAGGGTACATAGAGCCATCAGAGCTCTTCCCCTCCCTGGCAGCCTGCATTACCTGCCAGGGGTCCAAAACCTTCTCCCCCCCAGACAGACAAAGTTCCCTGCTTGCTATCTCAGTCTTCACCCTTCTGCAGCCACAGTTCCCTTCTAGGTGAAGAACTATAGCCCAAAGCAGCCAATATCTTCTGCTGGGTAGAGGCAACATCTGCCTCTGGTAGTCCCTTGTTACCTACCAGCCAGGCCTTACTTACCCTAGTAGCCCTATGTTATCTACTAGGCTCACCTTACTTACCCCTAGTATTCCTATGTTATCTACTAGGCCTCAACCTGAAAGAAACAACAAAACTTTTGCTTGGCCAACATTAGCCCTGCCTGCAAACCACCAAAAATGTGGACTGTCACAGTAGGGCATTGAGTATATCTTTCTTGTACACAAGCTTGAAGCATAAGTTTGACAGCTCCAGTACCCATCTAGCGTGTCTTTGGGAGATGCAGCGTAACTCAGTGAAGTAAAGCAAGATCTTGTGGTCCGTGTAAATGAGGAAAGGCTTGTCAAGTCCCTAAAGGTAGCAACACCAATGCTTGAGTGTTTTGATGATGGCAAGAAGCTCCTTGTTGTGTATGGTGTAGTTTTGTTCAGCTGGAAGGTGTTTTTGAGAGAATTATGCAACAGGGTTTTGTATCCCATCCCCCCAAGATGAAGGAGAACACCACCAACAACATAGTTGCTGGCATCAGTCTCAACCAAGAATGGCCTGGAAGGATTGGGCATCAGGAGGACAAGAGTGGAGACAAAGACTGCTTTGATAGCATCAAACGCAAGCTGGGCCTCAAAGGTCCAGACAAAAGGAATGAAAGGAGAAGTAAGAGTCGTGAGAGGCAAAACTAAAGATGAAAAATTTTCTACAAACTTACGGCAATAGTTTGCCAATTCAAGGAAATGTTGCAACCAAGTTTCCAGACTTGCCTGCTAATGTATCTTACAATACATAGGGGGCGCTTGATGAGCCGCCCCTTGACGTATCTAACATTATGGATTAATCCAATGGCAATATCAAATGGTGGGTACTTCATCCTAATTAGGAGTGCTGCCAATTTGACTTGCTGATTCCCGCACAAGTTATTCCTTGGCTCCAAACCTTACATGGAACTTCCCACTATGCCACCCCCTTGTGCCTTTATGGCTTTTCCCATATAGTATATTATTCACAATATTCTACAATAAACAATACCTTGTTCTTATTATTCTGTCCTTTCTATTGGACTGTTGTCTTCCCCCAATTTCAAATACTGAATCCTCATTGGTTCAGTTGCAACAGTGGTAGCAGCGGTAGGTTATTGACCTACCTAAAAAAAATTCCCCCCAAGAAAGGACAGAGTATGGGCTGTATGGCTACTCCCCAACAAGAGACCTTCCTTCCAATCCCTGAGGGGGGCATCAACAACGGGTATGTCATCTATCAAGACCAGTTAATTATCACCAGCGTGTACAATTGGCTCTGCCTTGGACAGCGTGACGCCAGCGTCACCCTGCCCCAGTTGGACCTGTCCCAGCGCATGCTCAACCTTCAGCTAGAATCCTTTGCTGGTGGTGTCAAGGGGGCGCATATGGTCAGTTGGCTCCAGTCTACTGAAACACACCTTTGCATCTACCAGGTTCCTGAGCCCATGTGGGTTGCCACTGCGTCTGGTTGTCTCACAGGGCCCGCTGCTGTGTGGTTCACCAACTGGGCCAGCCAGGAACTTGACGTTACCTGGGCGGCATTCCAAGACGCCGCCAAGTCCTGTTACAGTAAAACCTTCTCCCCCATTGTTGTGGGAACTCCTCTTCTAGCAATCAAGAAAACTGGTTCTGTTCCTGAGTACCTTGCTGCCACCCCTGAAGCTGTGACCAACAGAAATGCAATGTTACTCACTCTCATTGTCAATGGGTTAAAACCCCATATCTGCAAGTGGGTCCCTGTAGGTTGCTGTACCTCCATTGATGACTGCTATAAAGCCATTGTGGAGGCTAACAACCAGGCCTCAATGGGCTTCCGCTGTACCAGTGTTGCTCCATCCCAACCATGTACCACACCTGGCAGTAGCCACAGTCAAGTAGGCTGTTGCCAACCACGTCAGCAGGATAATGGGACTAAACGCCCCCGCAAGGGGGAGCTTCAGCTAGCACAGATTGAGGATCAGGGAAAAGCTTGAGGGTTGTTACAACAAGAGGCCTTACAACCCCACCTGACCCATCCTCTCAATCCCTGCTTGCAAAAAATCCCTGTGACTATAACATTCACAAAGTTGAAACCCTGGACGTCTTTTAAGTCCACAGTGACAACCCCGTATTGCAAGCAAGCCACTCCTCAAATAAAGTAACACACTTGTATTATCTCTTCTGTTTCTTTGGGAACACCCACAAACTACTGGTAGATACCAGGGCCAATCACACTATGGTGGACCAGGTGTTTGCCGACTCTCATCAATTGGACCAAGTGCCCAGCAGGTTCAAGGCCGTATGAGTAGCTGACTCCCGCAGAGTGGCCATCACCCACAAGATGGTACCCTTCTCTGTGAGAATGGGAAACATCCAAGTTAAGCTCTCTGGGACAATCATGGCAGGGCTCAGCCACGTTGTGATTGCTGGTCTCAACTGGATTTGGCACAACTGTTCCTACATTTATTGGGATACCTCTGTCATCACCCTCAACAGAAATGGGGTGGGGTTCCAGATTTACCCTGTGGAAATGAGCAAGTTACTCCATGATACTGTGTTTTTCAGAATAACAGAGACGGGCTCACATGATTTCAAGGGGGAAAACTAGAATTCAACCAATGTTCAGTCAAAGTTATCCGTGCTGAACCACCAGAAGTCCCTCCCTTGACCTCCTCACCACCATCAGCACTTGCTGCACTCCTCAAGGAGTACAAGGATGTATTCAGTGAGACACTTGAACAATTACCTCCTCCACGGGAGATCCAGCACGCTGTACAGCTTCAAGGATTGTTACCTAAAGCATGATCATTATATTGTCTCACACCAAAGAAAGATGAAGCCCTCTTCCAGCACCTTGTGGATGCGCTTGATAAGGGCTTCATTTGCTCCTTGCTCTCTCCATACGGGGTGGCGGTCTTCTTTGTAGCCAAGAAGGACGGGTCCCTTTGCCTGGTCACAGACTACTGCACCCTTAATGAGGTGACGGTTAAGAACAAGTACCCCCTGCTGCTGATTGAAAACCTGTTCAATACACTCACAGGTGCAAAGGTCTTTAGCAAGATTAATCTCACTGCAGGGTACAACCAGGTCCGCATTGCACCAGGGAATGAGGCAAAAACTGCCTTTCACACACGCTACAGGTTGTTTGAGTGTCGTGTCATGAACTTTGGAATGACCAACGCTCCCTTCACCTTTGCCATGTTGATAAACAAAGCATTCAAGGAAATGATTGGGAAATTTGTAGTGGTGTACCTTGACAACATTATTGTCTTCAGTCAAGATCAAACCACACACCTCCAACACCTCCATGCTGTCCTCAACACCCTTTGGAAAAACCAGCTAAAAGCTAAACCCTCCAAATGTGAGCTCCTCAAGTCAGAGCTACTATTTCTTGGGCACACCATCTCTGCCCAAGGGGTAAAGCCCGACCCTGCCAAAGTTAAGGCAATCACCAGCATGCCGTCCCCCACCAATGTGGGCCAAGTGCAAACATTCCTTGGCATTGCTGCCTATGTGCGTAAGTTCATTCCCAATTGCGGGGAACTAATTGCACCTTTCACTGAGCTCCTCAATACCAAGCAGCGCTTTCATTGGACCCCTGTCAGAGATCAAGCCTTTGAGGTGTTGAAGCAAAGGCTCACAACAGCACCAGTACTGCAGTTCCCCAATCAAAACCAAGAGTACAAACTTGAGACTGATGCCTCTGACAGAGCCATAGGGGGTGTGCTTTGGGTAGAAACTGACAATGGCGTCTTCCTCCCCGTGGCATATGAGTCCAGGGAACTTACTGACTCAGAACAAGGCTACCCCATCCATGATAAAAAATTGGCAGCCATTGTACACTGCATCAAGAAGTGGCGCTATTACCTATAAGGTGCTACCTTCCCACCCCGCGTTCTGACGGACCACAAGTCACTTCAGTACTTCAACACGCAGTCCCACTTGACACGCCGCCAGGCAGGATGGGTGGAGCGCCTATCCCCTTACCAGTTGCACATTGAGTACAAGCCTGGGAAGGAACTTGTCACAGCTGACGCTCTTTTGTGACTCTACGTAGCGTCCATCACTGGGTATAATGGTTTGAATCCAGATTGGCCCATGCTCTACCTCCTTCCCAAGGCAACTTGCTACAAGGGCCTTAACTTGGTAACCATCTCCAAGCTGAAGGACAACAAAAGCCAGTTCACCACTGATGCTGATAACGTCTGCCGTTGGGCATAGACAGGTGAAAAGATGCCTTACATTCCCACCACGCAACAAGGAGACACAATATTGCATTACCACCAAACCCTGGGTCACATCAGAGGGCGTAACCTCTTTGAGATCATGAAACATAAGGTTTGGTGGCCGCGCATGCGTCAAGACATCTTGGACCTCCTCAAAATGTGTGTGTTGTGCAAAAAGAACACGTCCAAGCCTGCACCCCCAAGTCTGTCCTGCCCATCAGAGCCATGGAACCCTTCAAGCAGTGGGCCCTTGACATTGTGGGGCCACTCCCCAAAGACCGACTGGGGAAGAAGTACATTATCACTGCCATCAACTACTTCACTTGCTGACCAGTGGCCTGGGCAACAACCAACCAGACCGCTATCACAATTACCTGCTTTATTGGCAAGAAAATTGTGGCCCCTTTGGGCAACCAAAACGTCTCATCACAGATGGTGGTTCCAAACTAGTTGGGCATGTCATGAAGGCATACTGCGCCAAGAACGCACTCCAATGTATAGCTACAACCCCCTACCATCCTCAAGCCAATGGACATGTGGAACAGTTAAATGGTTCACTGGTTCAACTGGTTGACAAGCTTTCACAAGAGCACCCTAACACTGCATGGAATTAACACCTGCCCACTGCTCTACTCATCCTGCAAGCAAGAATCAACAGGGGCACAGGGTTCAGCCCTAGTACCCTGGCCTTTGGAACACCTGACAGTCTGACAGGAGTTGAACAGGAAAAGCTACGGTCCAGGGTTCTCAACATGCCTCCCCTAGTAACAACCCCATCCCTAGACCAATGGCGTGCCAAAGCCCAGGAAATTGAACACAAGCAGATTGTAGGAGGGACAAAGCACCTCAAAGCTAGATACGCCGTAGGTGATCCCGTCTACGCTCTTAACCCCAATTCAGCCAAATTAGAACCCAACCACCTAGGGCCCTTCAAGATAGCTGCTGTCTACAACAATCATACCTACCAACTTGAAGATGCCCAAGGAAACACCAAGAAGCTTCACCATGACCGCTTGCGCCCCTGCCGCACCATCCCACACAAAGGTTGTTTGTGTGGACCTTCCCAGGCCTTCCGCAGACTCCAGTCCTGGTGTCTGACAACAAGTAGGGGGGTTATTGCAACTGAGTTTCCAGACTTGCCTGCTAACATATCTAACGTTATGGATTAGTCTGATGGCAATATCAAATGGCAGGTACTTCATCCTAATTAGGAGCGCTGCCAATTCAACTTGCTGATTCCTGCACAAGTTATTCCTTGGCTCCAAACCTTACATGAAACTTCCCACTATGCCACCCCCTTGTGGCTTTGTGGCTTTTCCCATATAGTATATTATTCACAATATTCTACAACAAACAATACCTTGTTCTTATTATTCTTTCCTTTTCATTGGACTTTTGTCTTCCCCCAATTTCAAATACTGAATCCTCATTGGTTTAGTTGCAACAGAAACCACAAAGTTGTGAGCAAGTCTTGGGAACAGGCTAGCTTTGGATAGCATCCACCTTGCTAGGAGAGACAGCAAAACTGTTCTGGGTGACAATGTAGCCAAGGAAATTGACCTCAGTGCAAAAGAATGAGCACTTAGAAGATTTTGCAAACAGGTTGTATTCTCAAAATCTCTGGAGTACCTGGCAGACATGAGTGACATGGTTGTCAATGAAAGGGGAGTATATAAGAATATCATCAAGATAGACAATGACAAACTCATTAAGGAAGGGCAGAAGTTCCTCATTCATTAAGGCCTGAAAGGTTGACAGAGCGTTACATAACCCAAAGGGCATTACATTGTACTTGTATAACCCAAATGGGGTACAGAATGTGGTCTTCCATTTGTGGCCAGGAAAGACTCTGATCTGGTTGAAAGCACTTTGGAGGTCAATCTTAGTGTATACAGAACTACCAGCAAGGCAATTGGTCAAAGCCTCAGAAGAAGGAATAGGGCATCTATCCTTGATTGTGATATTGTTGAGAGCTCTATAGTCTACACAAGGGCGCTTAGAGCCATCTGATTTACTGGCAAAGAAGATGGGAGAGGAGCATGGAGACGTGAATCAAGAGATGAAACCCTTGGAGAGTTCTTTATTGATGTAGTTCTTTAGTAGAGTGTTGTCTAAGTCAGAGAGGGGTATAAGCCTTCCCCAGGGAGGAGTGGTGCCTGGTTTAAGGTTTATCTGAATATTGTAGGACCTATGAGAAGGTAGCAGATTACATTCTTCTTCACTAAAGCAATTCTTCAAGTCAGAATAATAATAAGGTAATCCATCCTTGTCCTTGGAGAAAAGAGTATCTGAGATTGTAATAGAGATGGTAGTCAGGTTCAGCTTGGAGGGAATTGGACAAAGAGTACCAGATACAAGGGGAAGCAATTTGACAACGTCATTTTATGTAAATGAAATTTTGTTGTTTGGGTGATCAAGGTTAAGCAAAGACTCTCTCAACCATGGGAATCCAAGGATGAACAGGAAGGATAAGTTGGGAGAGAAGTTACACGTGACACAGAATGGAGAGCCCTCCAAGTTGATGGTGACGGGTTGGAGGATAGGTGTGGCACCAATAATAGTGCTGTATCCTACCTTAACGTCAAGGGACCCAGAAGCAGAGAGTCCAATTAGTTTAGCAAGTTTCTCCTCAATAAAGTTGGCATCAGTGCCAGTATTGAGAAGAGCAAGCACCTTGATCTTTCCCAAAGGTCCATGAATAGTTACCAAGATGGTAGGTGACTTGGAAGTGTCAATGAGGGAAAGCAAAGTGAGAGTGGAGGTCTTGTTGGCAAAGGGGGAGCGCTTGGAGAGAGGGTAGGCTGTTAGAAGATGATCCTTTGATCCACAGTAGGAGCAGAGGTTATTGTTCCTTCTTCTAAGGACTTCCTTGATAGTAAGGCAAAAACCTCTCCCATATTTTAGCTCAGTGCCAGGTGGAGGATTTGAAGGAAGTGGTACCTTGTCTGGTACAAGCAACTGAGCTGCAGGAGATAGGTTAGAAGAAGGAGGTGTTTTTGAAGAAAGGTATTTTTGGTTCCACTTAACCACCTCTCTGATAAGAGATTCTAGTTTTTCAGGAAGGTTGTGGTGGACCAAAAATTCCTGGAGCAATCTGTTGAGGCCTAACTTTTAGAAGCTATAAGCCTCAGCGTCAGAGGCTTGTAGTCTTGACTGAAGAGAGCAAAACTTCTGGTTGTATTTGCCAAGTGGGTGAAAACCTTGTGTGAGACCTGTAAAATGAGAATCAGAGGGGTTGGATGACTCTTTGTCTTCTCCAGAGAAGGATAGTAGTGAACTGACAAAGAGGTTGTAGTTCTGGGGGATACCCAGGTTGCGTATTGAGTGAGAGCTAAACCAATCTCTGTAGTGACCGGTGAGCTTCTCCGCAAGGTAGAGGACCTTCTGGGAGTTGGTGAAAAATTTGGATCTTTAAGCAGTAAAATGGGCCTGTGCATAAGCTAAAGTGTTAAAAATACTAGGGGGTGGCAAACTATGAGCTAAGGTATTAAGAACTACTGTTTGGTTGGTGTAGGAAGTAGGAGTATGCCCCTCTTTATTACAAAAAACCTTATCATATAATCCATCAAGTAAAAAACTACTAGAGATAACATTGTTACAATAATAATAGAGAGAAACAAGGCTAAAAAGATGATAGAAGAAATGGAAAATGTATTGCCTGGGTCAATCCCATGAGAAGCCAAAATAATGTAAGGTCTTGCCCATATTGGTGCAAGGTTATAAACTAGTGCATGTAAGGCATTATAATTTAGATTTAAAAGGTATAAAAGGGTGGAAACTGTCTGCAAAATAATCTTACAGAACCCTGCTAAAAACCTATACTGAGTTACAAAAGAAGTGATTGAGTTTAAGAACCCTAAGCAAAGAAGATAAAATAAAGTGTTTAATAGTGAGCAATTTGTAACTAAGGGAATGTTGATATTAGGATATTCTCCATCAGCAAATTGGTACATATAACTATTGAAAGATTCCTTAAGGAAAAACAATAGATACAACAAGCCTAAGGCTTGTTGTTTTACAAGTTCCATTTTTTAAGTAAAGAAAAGGCTAAACTTTAAAACAAATTTAACAAAAATGTATAAATTTCTAAAAATTAAGACCTCAAGTTTAAATTGGATAAAAGATTGAAGGGAAGAAATCACTTAGAACTTTGGCTTAAAGCCTACTCTTCACAAGCTCTTTATTTATAGAAAAGTCTTTGACAGTTGCATAATGATAGTCATGGGGAAGCAGCCAAGAACAGGAGCAACTGGAGGAAGTTGGCCAAAAACCTGGAGGAAAAAAAGAGCTTCAAAGCCCAACAGTAGTTGCAGATCAGCAACATTAACTGGGGAGCGGCAACAATGTAAGCAAGGGTTTTGAAAGGTAAGAATAGGTGAAAATATTCTAATTTAAAGTAGAAATATATAACAGGATAGAATGAAGACAGCAATAACAATGACAACAATTTGAACGTGAATAGCAAAAGAAAACAAGGTAATTAACTTTAAAATACTTATATATTAACTCTCAATTCAAAACTTGAAATATTAAAAAATACTGAATTTTAAATCAATCAAAAACAAACAAACATAATAAATTTAAAGAGCCTGCCCTTTGGGGCAGGACATGACATTTACCAGGAAAGTTTTCTAGAGCATATAAGAAACACACAAGATTTTTATTAACAGAGACCACCAAAACAGCCAGACTCTGCCTTATGTCAGGAGACACGGTGCGCAGAAACAACAGGGCTTGGAACACTGAGAACACCACAAATTTCAGCAAGGAAAGGACCATTATTGTCTTTGATTAATGAATTGGGACACTTTCAGATACCTGCAATAACTTTTTTGCTTTATAATTTGGTCCTCTGGGGGGTATTTTTTCTTTGAGAACAACACTGATACCTTAAACTTAAAGATAGAGGCCAAGGAGAAACACAGTAGCCTTTAAACTTAAAATATTCAATTTTGAAGGCTGCTTTTGCTTTAAATCTGGAAAAATCCAAATTAAAATAACTAGTTATATAATTTAGATAGCTAAAATAGAGTTTGAACTGGCTTTTAAAAGGCGTATAGGTGATTTATGAGTTCAAACCCGCACTCAGAAGCAGAATAGATAAGCTTATAGAGTTTATGCCAGCTTTAACTCTATAAAGAGGTCCCAAGGAGGCCAGATGTGAGACAGGGGCCCAAAAATAAGGAGAAGAGGAATAGACTTTACACTAATTATTTTAAATAAACTGTAGGTTTCCAAGTTCTGACATGAAGACATCATTAGAAAATAAAATCTTTATTTTAGAAAATAGACAAGCCGGAACCCTTGTGGAGCCTGCTTGAATTTTAAGGGGGAATTTTTGGAAACCTTTGTGCCATCAGGAGCAGGGGAGCCTCCTGGTTGGTTGGTAGAGAATTTTTGCAGGTCAGAGCTAGGGGGTTAGAGAGTTTGACAATAATTTCTGGGGCATAATCTGATTGATTAGAGATTGTGGGTTGGAATGTAGAGTATATTTACAAAGGTTCAGGGCCAGGAGTACCCTCTAATGTGGCCACATTTGAATGCCTGTCCAAATTTGTTTAAGATGGGGACAAAACCAAGCTAGCAAATAGTCCAAATTAATTGGGGGGTTTTCTCTCAAGTTGGACACAATATTTGGGTGCCAACAAGAACATCCTGGGAGAGATATGCCATAAAAAATCTTCCATCAATTGTGTGCACCAAATCTCTCAGTGAATTTAGGGGTTTGATGGGGATCTGATAGGATTTCTTGGTTCTTTAGGGGGAAATGTTTCTATGAAAGGCCAAATAAGGGAGTAAATTTACACCAGAGTGCCTGAATACTGGGAAAACAATTACCTATAGCTCTTTTTATATGTCACACTCAAGTAAACAGATTTACAGAAAAATGACATTTTGAATTAGTCTACAGCACACAGCCCAACATAATTCAAGCTCTGATGGGGCCTAAGCTTGAGATACCTAAGAGTGTCAGAAATGACAATTTGGATGCTCTTAAATCTCAAAATACGGAACCAGAGTCAAACCCTGGGCAAAACCCTTTGCAGACCCATGAGCTGGGAACCCAATAACCCACTACTGATTGATAAAGTTGTTACCAGCTCGCCAGGACCCAAACCCTTAGCTGTCCTGCAGGATTTTGTAAGCAAACCGCCAGTGCAAGATGCTGAGAATTTCCCCAAGGTGCCAATGCCTGACACCAGCAGTTTGCTTGGTGAAATACACAAGTTTCTCCATGAGAGTTAATCCAAACTCCCCCAAAGCCCTGGGAGAGGCACTGAACCCAAGGAGGCACCCAATACCCTAATTGACAAACAGAAGGATTCAAAGTCTTTTCATTCCAAAGCAGCCAGTGGCAAACTGCCAGTGCCAAGTGCCACACTACCATCTAAGACCCCTAATGTCAACCTGCCCAAGCCCAGAAAACCCAACCAGGAAGTGAAGCCTGAAAGTGTGATATAAATACCTGCCAGGCTGAGATCAACCCCCATCATCATTTTTAAATAAAGGTTATGAGATATTGGTTTCCTCAATTATTGCTGTATTTTATTCTTGTCATCTACCAGTTAACTCAAAGATCATCTGACCCCCCTGCCAGCCTGCCAGCTACGTACCGCCTGCCTGGTGCTCCCTTTGGTCCTGTCCATTTCACAGAGTACCTCTTAAAGCCTGAGTACAAGGACTACACCACCAACAACATACTAGCCCGGGATCTCTTGGCCAGAACTAAAGAGTTAACCAGATACAACCGAGAAGGCCCTTGGTATGTTACTAAACCCCGCCTATTCAGAGATAAACACAATTTTCTTCCTGCCTACCAAATAGACATGAAACCACCTGTCACCCCCAAACCAATGCCTGCCTCCGCCGCCAAACTCCCACTGGATCATACCAACAAGCTTTTTGGAATTGTATACATTACTCTCACAGGAATAATAGATACAATTGTCCCTGCCACCGGTCCGTGGTTGTGAGTGGGCAAGTCAATGTCCTACCTCATTAAGTTAGCATCAATCCTTTGGTGGGCCCTGCCCACCCAGTCCGCAACTCGCCAGTTCCCAAATGCTAGCGAGCCGGCCAGTCAGGGTTGGTTCCCTGAAAAAGAGGGTACCACCCAGATACAACCCAAATGTATGCCTTGCCAATCACAATCAAGAGGTCCAGAAGGGAAAGTGACTTCAAAGCATGACAATCCCCTTCAAAAAAATGTGCAAAGTTGGTGACAAAGTCTGGATAATGAATACTGACAAGAGCAAACTGCAACCTTAAAAAGTGGGCCTGCTATTGTGCTAAAAACAGATGATAATATTACTTACCTGGTTCAAGGATTGGGCAAATGAAAGCAGGACAAGACCTTACATCACAACCAACTCTGACCATGCAAAGCAAGACAAAAGTAGTGAGAGGCTGTGCTACCCGCAACCGAGCAACAGCTGGTAGAATGCAGAGCCTGTGCCCCAGACAATTTTCCCATTGACCTGGCACCTGAAAAAGTCAGCTCTCAGAAGGGGATGTCAAAACTGTGAGGTCAGTCCCTGGCAAGGCTTTGCACAGAAGACCCTGTACTGCTCAACTTGACTATCCTGGCCCTTGAAGCCAAATGCAAAAGTCAACTTGAATTACCAAACAGGGAAATGAGAACTGCTAATGATCTCAACCCAGTGGCGACCTTGGTCCAGTGCTTAGCTTATTAGTGGGATCAAGCCACCCTCCCACCCTGCAAATAACTGATCAGCGGGTATCTTGTTCCTGCTAAGGGATTCACCAAAACTGTATAATCTCTCATAACCCAATAAAGACATTATCTAGTCTCTAAACATCTTTTCCTTGCAACTGTGCTAACACAGCACAGTTACAAAAGAAGAAGTAGATGAACTTAATATCTTATTAATAAAAATGAAATAGTATATGATTTATAGGGATGTAGATCAGTCACCAGGTAGACAGGAGCATAATTGTTCTGGTTCAGTATCGCAATCCGAACAAGCCAGGCGGAAGAATCCTGGATGGGATCGGTTTGACCCTATTCAAGGAGATAGGACAGCTGGAGAACTCGAACGTGGAATTGGCCGAATCTTTGTACACACCTAGACGGTGTGGCGGCGAAATCTGATATGGTCTGGATAATGTGGTTCATGATATGCACCCTTTTAAGGCCCTGTGTAAACCTTTGTGGTGCATCTTTTGATGGTGATCTAGCTCATTCTTAAGTTTAAAGCTGTGCATTAAACGATGTGGTGATTCATCGTTTAGGGGGTGCTGTATAAGGGTGTGAAGGTGTTTATAGCTATATTGCTTAAGTTTGTTTAGAATCTGTATCGCTGATAATTGATTAAACTTGTGATAGCTGCTGCTTGGGAGTGGGTTTGATCCGTTCATCTTATCTGGTGGATATTCCTAGTGCTAGCCGTGCCACCGTCCTGATGTTGACCGATTCGAAAATTTTGAGGCGCGCCAAGAGAGTTTGCTTTCTATAGGACATCGCTGTTTAAGTTTGGATCCTTTGCTTTATTGAAGCCCAGTATTTTTAACCAACCCCTTGACGTTTATAACTGTTGGGAAGGGCTACATTGGTTGGTTTATAGCAGTGTTGTGGAAATGGGGGATTTGAAGGTATTAATCTGTTATTAGAAAGGCCATGTTATGCTTACGTAATTATAGCTTTTTATCATGTCGATATATGTAAAAATGCCTTGCCTATAGCCATAAATGTAATTTGGGGTAATGTTGCTTGATATGGCTATATATCGGAATAAGTCATGATTCGAAGTCGAACTGTATAGTCTATGATTTTGGATATCTTGATGGTGTCCATGAAAAGTAAAATAGATGTGACCAATCAGATGCTAGATTCAAGGCTTTTGGTGAACGAGTTAAGCAGTCTATTTGAATAAATGTAAGGGTAATAGTCTGGATAAGCAGAGCTTGGGCCCAATAGAATTTTGCCTTCTTGGCTGCAAAGCTGGATATGAGCTGTTGGACGAGTGCAAGTGGAGGAGGAAATCCGTTTAGAGACAAGAAAGGAAAACGCAATCCGATAAGGCAGCTGTCCCGAGAGTGGCAGGGATTATTTGTCATGCAAGCAGAACGGACTTTATTCCAGAAATGTCTGATCTTCAGTCTTAAGGATAGATGATCCCATATAGGATGAGCAAAATCAGGGCTGCTTAGTTTTAGTTGCTTAGGTTTGACGTGTTCGATTGGTCTGTAAGCATGGATGATAAATTAGGACTAATGGGTGCACCTAAATATAGTCAAGCCTAGATTCAAACCAGCGAAAACTAGAATTATAGAAACACGTAAATTTGCGGGAGTCTTCTAATGAGAAGATGCTGTCATAAAGTGGTCATTACCTGGGTGTTTGGGCTTTGAAGAAGTGAAAATGTGTGAAAGTTGGGGATTTATAGTTTTGGTTGAATTCCTGGCGAAGATGTGGAGTCAACCTCACTTGGGTTTAAATTAAGCTTTATATTTGCAATTAGATTGTTTGAACTTATTTCGGGGAATCCAAATTTAAAGTTGGCTATTGGCTTATGATTTGTCAAGTTGGAGTCATAATACAATTGGCTTTTTCGCATGTGAGCCCTTGACAGAGTCCAAGACGGAGTCCTTGACGAGCCAGGAGTCAAATCAGATCGAGTCCAAGGGGCCATTCCGAGGAGTAATTTGGCCGGAAGGGATGCAGTGATTGGATAAACGGGACTTCGGTCAAACCGATTGTAATTCCAATCCACTTAGGAATAGAAGGCCAATTGGGGGGAGCAGTTTATCCTCGCCTAAACCCTTCTGTGGCGGAGTGGATTGGAAATGGGCATCTTATACCGTGGAGTCCGCTCCACCAGCAATCGGCACTCTTCTTATGATATCATAGACAAATCCTTGGTGCCGCTGGAGGTGTTGATTAGATAATGACGTCATCATCAAGTGTATGTTTTGCAACTAGATATTCTTCAGGGGTGTTCAATGACTGTTCAGATCTGCGCCAGGGTTTGCCACCGTTTGGTTGCAGTATCAACTTCACGCTGAGGGCCTGAGCGCGTCTGATGTAGCGGGCTTAGCTCGCGTTTTTACAATTCCACCCGCCATTGATTGGGCGGGATGTTTTTTGGGAGACGGCACAAGCCACCGATCGATGATTGGCTGCAAGGGAAAAGGCTGGGGCAATGGGGAGCCAATGGGGTTTGATGGCGGGAAAGCAGATTGGCAATATTTATATTATCTGGGAATTAGAGCAAGACGTCATTCTCCTCCTGTATTTTGTAGCCAAGTAACCCCTCTATACCCTCTGTATTGCTCTGGGCATGTCGGATCACAACCACGCCTCGTTCCTCGACTCTATGTGGGCCACAAATGAATCTGAAAGCCCATTCACGCCAAAGCCTCGCCCTGGTGTGCGCTTTGGCCAGCCTTTGTACTCCCTGGGCCGCGCCCAGCCCCTTTCCCCCTCCCGCAATCACTTTCACACTGTGTTGCGCTCGCCACCTCCACTTGCCAGTGCAAGCTCCACTTTTTCTTCACGCCTAACTTCACCAGTCAATGCTCCTCCTCACTTTGAGGAGGACTATATGCTGGTCCCACGTTCTGTGCCTGTGACCCGCCGCAACTCCCTCGAGTTTGGCTTTTATCCCTACTCGTCTCTCTTGCCCAAACCTGATGACAAAATTCGCAAAGCTTCTGCTCCTTCCTCTGCTCGCCTTGCTACATTCCAGCCCTTTGATTCTCTTCCTATTGATACTCACTTTTTAGACGATGATCCAGAGCCCACCTCGCGAGCTTCTCAGGGTATGCGTGATTACTTGGACGTCTACTCTGATCATGACAAGTTCCCCATCCTGGTTAACCATGGAGGGCGAAATAAACTTTCTGTCACTTCTGCTGCTCTAGATCTGGCCCCACTCTCTTCATCTAAAGATAACAAGCCTCGCAACCGCTCACAGGCTCACTTTGGGGAACTCACCTCCCCTGACAGGCGCCTTGAACGGTTCCCTGACAAGTTTCCCAACTTTGATACAATGGACAATGTGGCGTACACATACGTTCCTGCTACTGGGGCTTTCACCCCCACCCGTCCTCATCAAGCACCGGTCTCCGATCCTCCCATCACTGGGTTATGTCGGTTTTATCTGCAAGGCCACTGTACCAAAGCTAACCGTTGCATGTTCAAGCACGTGTCCAAGGCTGACTACCTACGACATCAATCTCGCCCCAAGGAAGCCCCTCGTAACACCAACAAGCCTCGCCCCAAGCCAACTGCACGTCCTGCACCAATCCACATCCCCCCTGTTGCCGTACCTCCCATACAAAAAACCCCTACCAAGATGAACCGCCGATACACAGAGAGTGACAAATATGTACATCACCCCCAACGTAAGTAACTGCTTTCTCTCCTATTGACATTTAGTTGACTTGCGACTTCTCTCCAAAGACTTTTCTCAGCACGTAGGTAGCCTGGCTGCTCTCTGTGTAGATCAGCATGGTTGTCGTTTTCTTCAAAAGAAGCTTGAGGAGCGTAAACCATACCAGACGCAAGTCATTTTCCAGGAGGTGTCAGCCACCTTTGTTGAGCTTATGACAGACCCGTTTGGCAACTACCTTTGCCAGAAGCTCATGGAGCATTGCAATGATACCCAACGTTCACGCCTTGTTGAAATTGCCTCAACTCGCCTTGTACAGATATCTCTTAATATGCACGGTACACGTGCTGTTCAGAAGATGCTTGAGTTCCTTGTGCCTGGAAACGGCATCCGGCCTGCACCCGCTATATTCAGCATCATTGACTCTATTAAGGATAATGTAGTAGATCTCATCAAGGTATCTAATTTCTCTCCTCACTCTAATCATTCAGGATCTCAACGGCAACCATGTCATCCAAAAATGTATCAACTTGTTATGCCCTGAATTCAATCAGGTATTCCTCCCTTTATGATTGGGCCTAATTTATTAGTTCATCTATGACTCGGTCAGCACCCACGTGGTGGAAGTTGCCACTCACCGCCACGGATGCTGTGTGCTTCAGCGTTGTATTGACAATGCCTCTGATGCCCAGAAGCGCCAGCTGGCCCTGGCCATTACCGAGGCAGCCCCTCGTCTTGTGCAGGACCCCTTTGGCAACTACGTTATCCAATATGTTTTGGACCTGTCCATCCCTGAATATACTGCACTTGTGATTGCCCAGTTCATGGGCCGTGTATGCTCTCTCTCGGTCCAAAAGTTTAGCTCCAATGTTATTGAAAAATGTATTCGCAATGCCGAGAAGGTAACTCGCCGCCATTTGATTCAGGAGCTGTTGAATCGTGAACGACTCGACTTGCTCATCCGTGACTCCTACGCCAACTACGTTGTGCAGACTTGTCTTGAGTTTGCCGAGAAGGATCAGCGCGCCAAGGTAACACATTGTTTGATCCCTTTTAACGTCTAGCTTGTCCAATGCATAGAGCCCCTTCTTAGCTCCGTCAAGGGCACCACCTATGGCAAGCGTATCATGAACTGCATTAGCCGCAGCCTCTCTGAAGCCGATCAAGAACCTGAATTTGGACCCGAGCTGCACAAAGATCAACCGAGCGCCATTCGCGCCTAGAATACCAGCCCGTGTAGAAAAATTCCACGCCTGGCCAAAACTTCACCAGCCTAGCCTGGATGTATCCTTTCCCGTACTTTATCCGCATTCCTGTCTCTCTGTAATCTACCCCCGTGCTCACCGGTCTGTGTGATTTCGTGATACTCCCCTGTTCTGCTTTTACAGATCATGTCTACTGTCTTAAAAATATATATGCCGTTTTGTTGCCAACTAATTGACGATTGTAATTTATGGCCCTTCTCATATCGCCAACCCCTTGCAGAGCCTGCTATTCGCAGCTCTTGTGCGATTCCAGGGACTGGGTTTCATAATCAGCGGCCCTCTGCCAAGTTACAATAACGCGCTCTAATTAAATATTACTACTTTTTAATTCATCTTGTTTCTGTATCAACTTTCCGTATATCAGCTAATTTTTAACGCGTTTCTTAACTAAAGCAAGCCAATTACGTTTAATTAATTTCTTATCGCCTTGTTAAGTGTTGGCAATGTAAGAATTTGTAATTGAAACTTGTCGCTGATCAAACAAAGCATCTGAATTAAAGCCGATTGGGATCTTTACCGATTCACAACCAATAGCAATGGATCCAACCGTAAACTCTAAGCTTTGACAGCAATGTAATTAGAATCCGAGTGGAATTCCGATCAACTTAACACATCCTGCGTCAAACAACATGGCTGGGTTAAGCCATTTCATAAAGCGTACTTTGAATCCCCACGCATCGCAGGTTTCAAACCCAGCTTCCAGGACAGACCCCCAACGACAAAAGGTATCCCCATGGCTATAAACTATCCCAGCCGGTACTACATCTTACCAGAGTATACCATCCCATACTCTCGGTCAGTATCCGACCAAACTCCAACTTGGGAGTGGACCCTAGCCTTAACATCTATAACATCAAATCGGAATGTCCGTCTTAATTTGGGAGCCAGACCTAGTTCCCGTCAAGTATCACCAGTGTTGTAAAAATAGCATCTTGAGTGCTGAATTCTACAATTAGTTAGTCTACTACTCCTTTTCTTAATACTATACCTGTAGTTGGTATAGTGACAGCCTTGGTTAAGACAGAAGAATAAAAGTAAATAAGACAAAACTGGTATTTTATTTGATAGTGATGCGTTAATATAGCATGGGGCAGTGAAATTGTCACCCAAGGAAAGAGGTACTGGCAAAAGGACCTGCCCAAAGGGGGATTGGAAATGCATACCTGAAAGAGCTGCACAAGAAAACGACCGGTTTCATGCGCTTTGCTTAACTAGGGCAAAAGGCACTCATTGCGTCATCTCATTATTAACCTCAGAAGTGAAGCACACGCTTGATGTGCAATCTAAATACCCTTCAGATATCTATTTTTAGGTGTTTAAACCATATTTAACCCATGTAAAACCATGTTGCAATAGGGCAATTGTGCGATCGTTCCATTGCTTAATCCCTAAGTGGATATTTCTTTGTCTAATCCATTCAGGATCTGCAACAGCCAGTACCATGTACTGCAACAACCATCCATCAACATACATACATACATACATACATACATACATACATACATACATACATACATACATACATACATACATACATACATACATACATACATACAACATACATACATACATACATACATACATACATACATACATACATACATACATACATACATACATACATACATACATACATACATACATACATACACATACATACATACATACATACATACACATACATACATACATACATACATACATACATACATACATACATACATACATACATACATACATACATACATACATACATACATACATACATACATACATACATACATACATACATACATACATACATACATACATACATACATACATACATACATACATACATACATACATACATACATACAACAAGTTGGTATAACCTCCTAGAGCCAAATACCTATCTTTTCTGCAGCTAGGGCAGCTGCCACCAGTTTCTAGCTGAGTCAGTTGAGTCAAAGATTCATTTGAAAATATTTAAATATCAAGTTATGTCAGAAAGCCAGGCATAGATAAAGGCATTAGGTGACTCAGGACAGGGTACCACCAGGCCAGTGGGTAATGCTCATCATAGAATAGATGATAACCTGATAATGTAGGATAAAAATTGCCTAAGTAAAGACCAGGGCCCAGAGTTGGGCACCATAGAGTCCATCAGCCCTGTCAAAGTAATATAGAGTACTCCAAACAGCTGGGTAAACATGGTCTTAGCAGTGGCGGTAGGTTTCATTAGGCAGTCAGGCTGCAGGATCAAGGGCAGAGCCATGGGGACAAAGTAGGCAGGCAGGTAATTGTACTTGTCTTTGAACAATCTTGGCGGCATTATGTATCACTTTCTTTCACAACCTATGTATTCAGTCTCTCTAGTCCTTACCAAGAGATTAGAAATAAGGATGGTCTCCAAGTTGTACTCTGAATAGACAGAGTTGGGCAGGTATTTGGTAAAATGCACAGGTTCAAAGAGGGCTTCAGGGGGACAGTATAGTGCCTGATGAAGGTTGGCAGGTTGGTCTCTGGAGGTGATGGTTGCATGATTGTCTACTTGGCCAGAGTTGAGATAAAAGAAAACTAAGACTAGATAATGTAGGATTTGCTCAAAACAAAGGCTCATAAACTTTGTTATTGAAAATGACAATATGGTCATCCTCATACTGCCAGGTTTCTTATACCATGTGATTTTGCTTTTTCAACTTTTGCAGACTTCAGGTTCACAAAAAATGCACTGGCAGGGCATGAATCTTGGCTTAGAGGTTTGAGAGCAACAGATCCTGGTTGTGCTTGCTCTGGTGAACAAAAGTGGCAATGCTTTGTCCCGCCGCTGCTGTTCACTATATCACCTGAACCGGCTAATTACATTGCCCATTCTGGACTGGAGACTGGCAGCAGCTGGTTCTCATTGGCGCAGCTAGTAGTAGACCTTGTCTTAACCTTTTTTAGACAAGGCACAACCTCTGCATAGGTCTGAGTCTTCAGCAGCACAAGGTTGGCAGCAATCTGGTGACCATTCAGAAAATCTTCTTTAATAAGTTGGCTGGCCGCAGAGTAATTTGACAACTTGAGTCTGTGACTCAACAGGTCGGCAAGCTTCCATCTATCCTGGGTGACTCAATTTGTCTTCAGAGGGTCAGGGTTTGATTATGGAGTTTTTAACACAGATATTGAACTTTAAGTCTTGGCCACTGGCAGACCAGCGGGTTTTTGTCCTTCCTGGCTGGGGCAAGATATCTCTTGCGGCCCAGGGTTTGGCTCAACTGGCAGTCTGGTGGGTCCTCATCTATTATAGTTGGTGCAAGGTATATTCTGAGGGCTGGGGTTTGATTCCTGGGTTTTTAATACAAGTATTAAAATGTCATTTATGACAAGTTATTCTGTTCTAGCTGTAGCGGCCCAGAGCCAGACACTAGCTAGAACTGAGCCAAAACATTCCTACCTGCAGTTAGAGAAACCAGAAGCTTTAATGTAAACATCATTGTTAACCTGGTATAAAATATCTGGATAAGAACCTACCATATCATAGATCAATATATTACCCTGACAGAACAATCAGGTACCTATACACTGACCTGGTACTATCTTACCTCACAGTACACTCAGTATATATGATTTAATCCTAAGGGTTAATTTGATGTGTCTCTTGGTACTCAGTTGGGTACAAATTAATTACCTTATATACTGAAATGAATAGTTATACATATATAGTTGATAGTAGCACATGAACATAATATATGTTTGATAAAATCAAAATAATCTTAGTTAAGTACATGATAAATCTAGAGAATACAACAGTTCAAGAGAAGAGAAGTAGTACATAAAATAAGATCATCTTTAACTGGATCAAAATGCAGTGCTCATACCAAAGTGAGTGATGACCAGTACCATAAGGAGGTGAAACTCATATCATTGAGTGGGATAAAAATTGATAGTGTTCTGAGCATTTGACTTTCAAAGCTTATCCATCTCAAGACAGAATAGTTTAGACCAACCTAGAAAGGTATGTGTGGGCCCTATATCTGACAGGTTGACAGGAAAATACCAGAAGGCCCAATATTTTATGGCTCTGTTAGCACTCTCCTGTATACTTTGAGGTACAGTGTAGTATGAGCTAGTTGTCTCAGTCCTAAGTCTCTCCCTGCATCTTCTTACATCTCATTACTTTTATGAAGATAATAAACTGCAAAGCAGACATAAGAGTTCAGGTGAAGCCTTTATGAGTGAGAACCTTGAATTATAAGTGTGATCAGGTGTGATGTATTTTCTTAACATCACTTTTATCATTATTAAGACTAGATGTGTGATTATCAAGGCATACAGCAATTATGAAGGGTCTGAGAAGCCAGAGGTTAAACTTGGCTTGTTGTAGGTTAGCTACATACTGTCACAAGTGATAAGTTTCTGTTAACAATCCATGTGGTAGAATCCTAACTACAGTATTTAACCCCCAAAACCCTGCGGGCCGCCAGCCTGCAGGCCCAGCTGCCAGCGTTTTCTCAGGCTCAAACCAGAGCCAAATTTGACTTTGATGAAACTCCTGAGACCTACCAACCTAGAGTTACCTGCACTGATTCCTCACCTACAAAAGGATCTTGTCAGTCCCGCCAATGAGAGTGTGGACTTGGCCAACAATCTTGAGATAACTGGGGCCACCTCTGTTAAAGAATTTAAAAAGCTTCCTGTAGAATGCAGGCCGTCTAAGGATGACAAATCCTGCAGCTCAAAGGGGGAAATCAAGTTTTCCAACTCTGAACCAGCCAATGAGAGATCCCCCAGGCAGGACGCTACCAAGGGTTGTCAAACCCTGGCAGATGGTACCACCCGGCCCAAGGGGGATCACAAAAGTTTTCCTATGGCAGATGGCCATACTTATACCCTGGGCCTCCAGGAAGTTGCCCATTGCCATTCTTGCAATAAAGTGATTTGAACCTTTGGTTTAACCAGGTCATCCCATATTTTATTTTAGTTTTCCTTCATTTGCAGTCTGACCCCCGTGGATCCATTCCTCATGTCCATCAACCCCAAGAAACCACAGACCAACCATCCAAACTATATTGTCCACCAGGAGCTCCCTTTGTCCTGATAAATTTCACCGAATACTCATCCAGCCCGGCATATTCAGAGTTTACCTCAGAGGAAATCCTACTCTACAACCCCAAAGCCAGGACCAGAGAGACCAAAATTATTGGAAGAGAAGGAACCTGGATCACCATACCTCCCCTGCTGTTCTGTAACAAGTACAACTACCTGCCTACCTAGTTTCAATGACATCACCCCTCACCCCGCAGCCCAACTGCCCGCAGAAATCTGTTGCAACCAATGAATCTACCTCAACTCAAATATTTGGGGTGGTGTAAATCACTCTCAATAGACTTATTAATTCAATGGTGCCCACCAACAGACCCTGGGCCCTCCTGGGGAAACCATTATCTTATATTGTAAAGCTAGCTCCAATCTTGTGATGGGCCCTTCCCTCAGGACCTGCAGGCTGTCTGTCCACAAGTTCTCAAGAACCCCTGGAGGCTGGATCCCTGACATTATGGCAATCTATCTTAACCACAGTAACCTTGGCCCCAAGATGTTGATAGCTCTGGGGTATCTTGTGTGCTTTTTCATTGATTTCAGCTTAATATGCCTACAAGCTAGCTATCAATCTAATTTCATCAGAAATTAGACCCCAAAGCAGTACAGAACCAAAGAACGCCACACTTGGCTTCAAGAAAACCAAGAACCCAAATTTGCAAGTCCAGAATGTTATAGTCAACTAATCCACGACTAAGGTGGACATACCACAGATGAGAAAGCTCACCTTGAAAGAATCCTGTAGAGCTATGCCTGTCCTCCGCCTTCACTTCCAGGACAGCACAAACTCTTACTCCAACAACACAGAGAAGGTTCTTGATGTGGCTTCTGTTGCAACCAAGTTTCCAGACTTGCCTGCCAACGTATCTTACAATACACAGGGGGCGCTCAATGAGTTGCCCCTTGACGTGTCTAACAACATGGATCCATCTGATGGCAGTATCAAATTGCGGGCACTTTCTCCTAATTAGGAGCGCTATCAATTCAACCTGCGGATCCCCACACAAGTTATTCCTTGGCTTTGAACCCTAAATGAAACATGCCACCATGCCACCCCCTTGTGGCCCTGTGGCTTTCCCCATATAGTATATTAATCACAATATTCTAGAATAAACAATATTTTATTCTTATTATTTCTGTCCTTTCTATTGAACTGTTGTCTTCCCAATCAAATACTGAACTCTAATTGGTTCAGTTGAAACAGTGGTAGCAGCGGTAGGTTCATAACCTACCTAAAAGAAAAATCCCCCCCAAAAAGGATAGATTACGGGCCATATGGCTACTCCCCATCAAGAAACTTTCCTGCCAATTCCCAATAGGGACATCCCTGACAGGTATGTCATCTACCAAGAGAAACTGGTACTTATGAGCATGTACAATTGACTCCGCCTTGGGCAGCACAATGTGAGCATCACCCTGCCCCAATTGGACCTTTCTCAACACATGCTCAACCTCCAATTTGAATCTTTTGCGGGTGGTGTCAAAAGGGCTGACATTGTCAGTTGGCTCCACTTGACCAAAACCCGCCTCTGTATCTATCAAGTGCCTGAACCCATGTGGGTTGCCACTGCTTCAGGTTGCCTTACAGGGCCTTCTGCATTCTGGTTCATCAACTGGGCCAGCCAAGAAATAGAGGTTACTTTGGCGTCGTTCAGGGACGCTGCAAAGTCCCACTACAGTGAAACTTTTTCACCCATTGTGGTGGGGACTTCCCTCCTGGCCATTAAACAGACTGGGTCTGTTCCTGAATATCTTGCTGCCTGGCAACCAGCTCTTGCTGCCACCCCAGAAGCCATAGTCAACAGGAATGCCATGCTTCTTACTTTGATAGTTAATGAACTCAAACCCCATATCTGCAAGTGGATTCCTGTAGGTTGCTGTACCTTCATTGACAACTGCTACAAGGCCATCATGGAGGCCAATAATCAGGCTTCAATGGGATGCCACAGATCCAATGACACACCACCCCAACCTTGTCCTGCACCTGGCAATGCTCACAATCATATATAACCACTCAAGTTGTAGGAGAAATTATTTACATATGTTTTAGTTGGAAGAACTTACCTATTTTTAAATCCAATAGTGGCTGACAACAAATACAAAGTGCTTAAATTTCAGTTCATTTTGCTGGATAATGCTGCTGCTCAAAGGAGTTGTTAGACACTTTGAAGTGTCTCACGGCATACCTACCTGTGGCAGTGTTAATAAAAGCAAAAATACATATAAATGGACTTAATTTAGTCCTGTTTGCCTAAAAGGTAAGAGAGTCAAAGATGATATAAAACTTTACTAATAATGATTGGATTGTAGAATGCTTTCATCAACTATTATTGGTCAATCCCATCTATTTCTCTGCCAAACAGATAAGATTAGATTTACTAAGCCAAGGTAAGTCTTCACTGAACACAATATTAACTTTTTCACTTTAACTTCTATAGATTCACTTCAAATCAAAGTTAAGCTTCAAAATATACATATAATACTAACTGTTTTAAGCATAGTGGATCAAAGATATTAATGATAAGCTTAGTTTTAAAAGTTTTGAAGCTAACTTTGCTTTTTAAAGGTGATAATTCTAAAAAAATAATTCAATTCCAATTTAAGTTAATTCTGCATTTCAGGTAGGCTTTACATTAAATTTACTAACCTTCTTCAAATCCTTTTAGATGAGCTTGGTCCATAGCAGATCTTGGGGTGGGTAATTCATTTTTAGCAAATCAATTTTTTTACAAACCTAGATTTTAGAACCAGATTTTTTCCCTGCAGTAGATTAAGGCTTGGTAAGTAATGTTTTGTTTCTCAAATCTTTTTAAATTAAAGCTGCATATCATCAGTTAATTATTTACTAATTAACTACTAACCTTCAATCCTTTTAGATAGACTTAGTCTACAGTAGATCTTGGGGTGGTAAGTTTTTTTCACTAAATTACCAGCCTAGATTAAAAAACCAGACTTTTGCCCACAAGCAGATCTTGATTTAGGTAAGCCCTTTTTTCTAAATTTACAAAACTTGATTAGGGACTCCCAGATTTTTATCCCAAAGCCAATCTTGGGCCAGGTAAGCTTTTTGATAAATTACTAACCTTTTTTTAAAAAACCCACAAACTTTCCCCATGCAGAAGATCTTGGGGTTGGTAAGTCATTTTTCACTAATTTTTACTAACCTTAATTTCAAGCCCCAGATTTCTGCCTACAGCAGATCCAGGGTTGGGTAAGCTTTTTTAGAGTAAACAGATATTTTAACAAAAAAACTGTTTCTCCTATTTAGTTTTTTGATCCAACTAGCTCTTTTTTACCCAAATTCAAATTTTTACTATTAAGGTAATCTCTTTGACTTCCTTTAAACTTTTATTATCTATATCTTTGAATATCAAGTTATGTCTTATTTTAGACAATCAATAAATATTAAAAAGTATATTTTAAAGTTACTTAGTTTTAAGTTCTCAACCAAGCAATTATAATTTGCTTATTAAACTTTTAATTAATCTTCATATTTTAATGATTATAGTCACATTTTGGCTAACTGTGAAAAAAAGTCCTGTCTCTCCTTAAAATCTTTTTCACCCAAATAGAACATTTATAATAATTTTACTTACCCTCATCTGCAAAACTCCAGCACCACATAAACTAATTAATATGTCATATATAATAGCTACTATAGATTGTTTAACTTTCTTCTGCTCATAAACTTAGAGGGTTCCTCTTTTAAAAGACCACTATAAATAATTAACTTTATAAGATAACAAAAATCTATTAGAAATTCATAAATAATCAAGTTTAGACCATGTTATAGTAGTTTCATTTTATGATTTTACTAAAATCAAAAGCAATATAACTTACCAGAGGGTAATGAACCCACATAAATAAAATAAAATGCAATCAAATCAAATGTTATGAAGCTGAAATAACATCATATTAGATAACTAAAAAGATCTACAAAATCAGACACTATCTTATCAAAAATAGGAAATAATGATATCTAAAAATCAGAGTACCACATAGAATTTAACTTATATTTAAAAAGTAAATTAAGATCAATATGTTATCAATAAAATATGCAGTCACCAATAAATAAAGACTAAATCTTAGTAAAAAAGTGTGCTGCAAAAAGAATATATTAAGCCTATAAACTACAAAATAAAGTCCAGGAACCAAAGAGATTTTTATAACATGTACTTGATCTTTATTAATTTGGGGAATTATAATTTCCATTGGAGCTCAAAATTTATACTGAAAATAAAGAATCTAAAAGGGCTGTAGTTTCATTATGTGGATAAAAATTCAGTACTTTTCAGAGCTGTTAAGATAGATAACCAAAACCAAGTGCTGAACACACAGAAGTTATGCACAAAACAAATCTTAATTGGGCTAATTTTATTGTTAACATGTATAAATTGCTGATTTTTTATGTTAGAAAACTTGGTGTTATATGTTTGGGTTTGTCTGTGTATCTCAACATCTCTTAAAAGTACTTTAATTAATCTCCATTCTCTTAAATGTCAAAAAATAAGCATAATAAAAGTTATAGACCTCCAATAAAGCCTTGATAATAGTATAATAGAGTATTTAAAAAGCACACACCCATATTCTTTTAATTAAAAGTAGCAATCATAATAAAGCTATCATTTTTATATTAAAAATTACTTTAGATATCATTAAATCATCTTTTAACAACCAGAATAGTAATTAAATTCAAAAAAGACATACTGAACTATCAAAAAGGTATTTCTGCTAGAGAAAAAGAAAATAATAACAGTGTGAAGCTGTGAATAATAGAGCTGAGTTAGCATAGCTTTTTTCTTTTGGTAGCCTGCTCACCTCTCAGCTTTCTACACTCATTGATTTCTGATGTTTTTTCATTAACAAATCTAAATAATTTTTACCAAGAAACTATAAGGAGGCTGTATCTTCTAACAGCTTTTTACTAGGTATGAGACCAGGAATGCATTATAGCAGGCTTTTATCACCCCTGGGGTTTCACTAAACAGATTTATGATAAAGATCATTAAAAAGCCAAAAAATTTGAACTCTAAAAAATATAAATTCAAACCCCTCTTTGATCATAGTTTTTACCAGCTATAACTGGAAACACGTACCAGCGGGCTGCCGTAAAAGAGTGAAGCTGAGCGTGGCACAGCTTTGCTCTTTTGGCAGCCAGCCTGCACATCTTTCCTTTTACCAGCTATAGACTAGAAATACATACCAGCAGGCTGCCATTGTTAAATACTTTTTACCAGCTATAACTGGAAACACGTTCCAGAAGTCTGCCATAAAAGAGTGAAGCTGAGCGTAGCACAGCTTTGCTCTTTTGGAAGCCTGCCTGCACATCTTTCCTTTTACAAGCTATAGGCTAGAAATACATACCAGCAGGCTGCCATACACATATTTTCTTTTACCAACTAGAGTTTAAGAAAATAGTTTTAAAAAGCCACTTATTTAAATAAACAAAAATGTGACTCAATTAGGATACCTGGACGCGTACCTAGGCATGATGCTGTAAAAGGGCAAAGCGGGTGTAGCTCAGCTTTGTTCTTTTGGCATCCCACCTGCCACACCACACTTGTCAAGTAGGCCACCACCAGTCCTGCCAACAGGAAAATGGGGTTAAGCACCCCCGCAAGGGGGAACTTCAGCTAGCATAAATTGAGGACCAGGGAAAAGCCTGGGGGTTGTAGTTACAAGAGGTTCTACAACCCCACTTGACCCTCACTCTCAATCCCTCCTCACAAAGAACCCCTGTGATTACAATGTGCATGAAGTTGAAGCCCTCAACATATTTCAGGTCCACAGCAACAACCCTGTTCTCCAAGCAAGCCATTCTTCAAATAAAGTAACCCACTTGGCCTATCCCTTCTGTTTTTGTGGGAACACCCACAAACTATTGATCAATACTGGGGCTTATCACAATATGGTTGATCAGATGTTCACTGACTCTCAACAATTAGACTGAGTGCCAAGCAGGTTCAAGGAAGTACAAATGACTGACTTCCATATAGTGGCAATTACCAATGAGACGGTACCCTTCTCTGTTAGGATGGGGAACATCCAGGTTAAGCTCTCTGGGCCAATCATGGCAGGGCTCAGCCACAATGTCATTGATGGCCTTAAATGGCTTTGTCACAATTGTCCCTACATCAACTGGGATACATCTGTAATTACCCTCAATTGAAATGGGGTGGGGTTTCAGACATATCATGTCAAAATAAACAAGTTGCTGCACAATACCATGTTTGTCAGAATAACAGAAATGGGCTCATATGATTTTAAGGGGGAAACTAGACTTCAATCAGTGCTCAGTTGAAGTTATTTGCACTGAACCACCTGCGGCCCCTCCCTTGACCATTCAACCTCCACCAGCACTTACCACGCTTCTCAAGGAATATAAGGATATTTTCAGTGAAACACCAGACCAGCTACCCCCTCCCCAAGAGATCCAGCATGCTGTACAACTGCAAGGTTTGCTTCAAAAAGCACACCCCCTCTATTGCCTAACACCAAAAGAAGATGAGACCCTCAGCCAGCACCTCATAGACACACTCAATAAGGGCTCCATTGACCCCTTACTCTTTCCATACAGGGCTGCAGTCTTCTTTTTAGCCAAGAAGGACAGGTCCCTTTTCTTGGCCACAGGCTACCACGCCTTAAATGAGGTGACTGTTAAGAATAAATACCTTCTGCTGTTAATTGACAGCCTGTTTAACACGCTTTCAGGTGCAAAGGTATTTAGCAAGATTGATCTCACTGCAGGGTACAACCAGGTCATCATTGCACCAGGAGATGAGGAAAAGATTTCCTTCCACACATGACATGGGTTGTTTGAGTATTGGGTCATGAACTTTGAAATGACTCATAATCCTTCCATCTTTGCCATGTCAATGAACAAAGCATTTGATTAATTAGTTGGAAAATGTGTTGTTATGTACCTTAACAACATTATTGTCTTCAGCCAAGATCAAACCACACATCTCCAACACCTCTGTGCTGTCCTTGACACCCTTCAGAAAAAAAAAGTTGAAGGCTAAGCCTTCAAAATGAAAATTCCCCAAGTCAGAGCTTCTGTTCCTTGGGCACACCATCTCTTCCCAAGGGATAAAGCCTGACCCAGCCAAAATCAAGGAAATCACAAGCATGCCACCCCCCCAATGTGGGCCAGGTGCGTACGTTTTTAGGCATGGTTGCCTACATGCGCAAGTTTATTCCCAATTGCAGGGAACTAATTGCTCCCCTCACTGAGCTTCTGAACACTAAGCAGCACTTCCATTAGACCCCTGCCAGAGACCAAGTCTTTGAGACATTGAAGCAAAGACTTACAACTGCACCTGTATTGCAATTCCCCAATTGGGACTGCCAGTACAAACTTGAGACTGATGCCTCTGACAGAGCCATAGAGGGTGTGTTATAGGTGGAAACTGACTAGGGCGTCTTCCTCCCTGTGGTATAAAAATCCAGAAAGCTCACCAACTCAGAACAACATTATCCCATACATGATAAAGAATTAGCAGCAATTGTGCACTGCGTCAAGAAATGGCAATGTTACCTGGAAGGGGCCACCTTTTTACCCTGCGTCCTGACAGATCACAAGTTGCTCCAGTACTTCAACACACAGTCCCACTTGACACACCGCCAATCAGGCTAGGTCAAGTGTCTATCCCCCTACCAGTTGCACATCAAGTAAAATCCTGGGAAGGAACTCATCACAGCAGATGTCCTCTCAAGGCTCTACGTAGCGTCCATCACCAGGGACAATGGCTTGGACCCAGATTGGCCAATGCTGTACCTCCATCCTGAAGCAACCCTTTATGAAAGCCTTAATTTGATAACCATCCCCAAGCTAAAGGACAATTAAAGTCAGTTAACCACTGATGCTGGCAATGTCTGACGCCAGGAAGAGATAGGTGAAAAAATGCCCTATATTTCCATCACACAATGAGGGGATACCATACTAAACTACCACTGCACCTTGGATCACATCAGAGGACATAACCTCTTTGAGATCATGAAATGTAAGATTTAGTGGCCGCATATGTGTCAGGACATCCTGGACCTCCTTGAAACATGTGTGTTGTGCAAAAAGAACACGTCTAAACCTGCATCCCCTAAGTCTTTCCTGCCCATTAAGGCCATGGAATCCTTCAAGCAGTGGGCCCTCAATATTGTTGGGCCCCTCCCCAAAGACAGACTGGGGAAGAAGTATATCATAACAGCCATCAATTACTTCATCCATTGGCCAGTAGCATGGGTGACCACTAATCACACCGTCATCACCATCACCCACTTCATTGGCAAGGAAATTGTGGCCCGCTTTGGGCAACCCAAACGTCTCATCATGGATGGTGGCCCCAAACTTGTTGGACATGTCATGAAGGCGTACTGCGCCAAAAATGCTCTCCAACAAATAGTCACAACTGCTTATAATCCACAAGCCAATGGACACTTAGAGCAATTAAATGACTTGCTGGTCCAACTGATTGCCAAGCTCTCACAGGAACATCCTAATACTGAGTGGACTGAACACTTGCCCACCACACTACTCATCTTATGAGCAAGAATCAATAGGGGCACTGGGTTCAGCCCCAGCGCCTTGGCCTTTGAGACACCTGAAAGCTTGACAGGAGTAGAACAAGGGAAGCTATAATCCACGGTTCCCAGGAAACCCCCTTGTTAACTACTCTTTACCTGAGCCAGTGGCAAGCCAAAGCCTGAGATATTGAACACAAGAAAATTGAGGGAGGGACAAAGCAGCTTGAGGCCAGATACGCTGTGGGTGACCCTGTCTACGCTCTTAACCCCAATTCAGCCAAATTAGAACTCAACCACTTAGGGCCCTTCAAGGTAGCCACATTCTATGACAACCACACCTATCAACTTGAAGATGCTCAAGGAAACACCAAGAAGCTTCATCACAATTGCTTGCGCCCCTGCCGCGCCATCCCCACACAAAGATTGTTTGTGCGGACCTTCCCAGATCTTCCACAGACTCTAATCCTGGTGCCTGACAACAAGCAGGGGGCAAGGGGGGTGTTGCAATCAAGTTTCCAGGCTTGCCTGCCAACATATCTTATAATACACAGGGGGCGCTTTGTCACGCTTTTTGCATTACAGCACCACAATTATTGAGATTATAGGGCACAGGACATTTGCCAGAATACAGTCATATGTGAGGATATGAGTAGTATTGTATAATAAGAGCCAGGATTTAATGAAACCATGATTATTGCCCGTGCAATGGCTTCTGATCACGCAGAAGCACTCAAGGAATAGGATAAAGGTCAACCAGATTAAAGATAAAATAAAGATAGTCCAAAGATGATTTTATTGTAAATGATCGATTCTTCTTATTATCTTCTGCAAGGTTAATCTCTGGGCTGCTAGCATTGTCTTCTAGGACATTCTAGCACGCCCCTAATTTGGGTAATTATTAATCTAGGTTTAGCACTTATTGCACGTCAATCAATAGAATATATTCATTTTCACCCAGCACAGGTGATCCTTTCTGGCATGGAATAAATCAGTACTTCAGGATCACTTCCTACTTCTCTGGCATACTGCAAGCTTAATGCTTATTAATGTGATAAATATGGGAATTTGAGATTATGGGGAATTGAACCCAACTCCTTGGCGCTCAATGTAAAAGTAGAGCGGCACCTTGGCACTTGCAACAATTTTCAGTTGGCGCTTGACGTAAAAGTAGTTTGGCGCTTTGGTGCCTAATCCAATTACTAGGCGGCGCCGCAGCGCTTGTGTATTTTTAAAGTGCTGCAGCAGCAAATCATGTATCATTTAATTGCTGTGGTGGTGCTTATCATTGGCTAGTTTAAGGCTCAGGTCAGCAGACTACTGCTGATCCAATATGCATATAGTTTATACTACCAATTTATGTAATTTGGTAGCCACAATTCATATTTGCAAGCTCTGTCATAATTAGTATCATTGTATTTTGTACTACTAATTTATGGATTTAGTTGTAGCAATCCCAATCTGTGGGCTCCATCATAATCAGCATCATTGCTTGGTTGAAATTCCCAACACGCTTGATCAGTTGCCCCTTGACATGTCTAACAACATAGATCCATCTGATGGCAATATCAAACTGTGGGCACTTTCTCCTAATTAGGAGCGCTGTTACAAAAGTAACAATTTTGATGCCCCAGGCAGGAATCAAACCCGCTCTTAGCCACCAGGCGGGGCTAGCAGGCGGGGGAGATTTGCCTGCACCTGGATTTTTGCTCTTTGAAGCACATCCAGGTGCGGGAACCATTCCTGCCCTGGCAGTAGCTGTGGGGCCCATTCTGGGCCTCAAAAGCTATGCCTAAGCCTTGGTGGGTTTGGCTAGGCCTGGGAAGACTATTTTTAGCTGCCCAGTAAACCCAGTTCAAGCCCACCCTCCATTAAGTAATTTGGGGTCCCCAATTGGGGACCCCTTTTTTAATCAAGTTCCTTGGCCTCAGGAAAGCCTGTCAAGCCAGCCCAAAAAAGGTGATCAAATTAGGAAAACCCCCATAACCCCAGAAGCCAAACCTGCTAGAACCAATGGCCAGCCAAGCCAAGATGGATCACCAAAAAACCAAACAACTGTTCCCAAAAACCCCAAAAATGACCATGAAGCAGCCAACCAAACAGCAGAACCTGAGATGTCAAGCCTTGCCACACAGATAGCACCAGAAGAATGCCCAGAGGCACTTGCATGTGAGTAAGTATATAAACCATAAGTACCTGAAAAAACTCTGTATTGTCATTCTTACCAAATAAAGTTGTTATGAACCTTTGGTTCACCGATCTGTTTCCATACCTATTTTTGATACTCTCCATCTGCATACACCCAAGCGTCAGTATCCATCTACTGGGATAGATAGCCAGACTCCAGTTGACAAAACCAAACCCTTTGATTACTACTGTCTGCCCAACACTCCATTTGGCCCTGTGCATTTCACTGAGTACCCCCCAAATCCTGACCACAAACCCTGGACATTGGAAGATTTGCAGTGGTACACCTTCCCAAATGCACCCAAGGAACCCTATCAAATTGTCTGTGACAGCAAAGCAATCACCATTTACCCTTTGATCTTCAACAGGAAATACAACAATCCTGCTGCCTAAATGGTCCCCATGGAACCACCCCTGACACCCAAACCAACCATCTCAGCCCCACCCACCTCTGACGCCATTGGCCAGAATATTCAATTCCTGGGAGTGCTTTACCTGGCGCTCACAGGATTGATTGACTCTGCCTTGCCAGCAGCTGGGCCCTGGGCTGTGGCTTGGAAGGCCCTTTCCTATCTGGTAAAGTTAGGTCCCATCATCTGGTGGGCTATGCCTGTACCTGCTTCAACTCCTCCCTCACCTACTGGAGCCCCACAGTACTCTTGGTATCCTGACAAGCGCTAAAAACTTGACCTGCTGATTCCTGCACAAGTTATTCCTTGGCTTTGAACCCTACATGGAACATACCATCATGCCACCCCCTTGTGGCCCTGTGGCTTTTCCCATATATTTTATTAATTACAATATTCTAGAATAAACAATACCTTATTCTTATTATTCCTGTCCTTTCTATTGAACTTTTGTCTTCCCCAATCAAATACTGAACTCTAATTAGTTCAGTTGCAACACTTCCATGCTTTCTGGCAATGTTCTAGACTGGTTTGGGAAGGCCGCTGCCAAGGACATCAAGTTATGCCTAGACTACTCCCAATTTGAAAGTAAACTGATGGCTACTAGCAATAACTGAGACACCTGCCACCATGCCCTCATCAACTTAATGGATATTAAACAAGGATCCCGCACACTACAAGTTTATAACAACAAGTTCCTTAAACTGAAAGCTAGAATCCAACTCAAAGACAAGTTATCTACCATCCTGTACCAATGAGGAGCCTTCCCTGCCTTGAAAGAACTCCTTAAGCACCACCCCCATGCTTGGAGTAGATGAGTTACTTATCTTGTGCAGAGGATTGAGTCTTAATCAAGAAGGCGCCCCCCTGCCACTAAGTGTACTAACCACGCCCAGACACCCAGCAGACAAGAAATGTCCCCTGAGGAACTACAACGTCACTACTGCAAAGGGTTGTGTTTCTACTGCCACAAACCTGCCCACCTCAATAAGGCTTGCCTCAAAAAAGTGGTCCTAAGGTTTCCCTAGCACAAATAAACACCTCCACCCAGTCTTACAAATTTATCCAAGTCAACGTGAAAACACTCACAATATCCCAGATTGTTGAGGTATTTATTAGTACAAGAGCTGAAGAAAGATTTATTGACGCCACCCTTGCAAAGGACCTAGGACTAAAGGCTACCACCAAGGGTGTCAGGGTGATCATGGGAAATAGCTCTCATGACCTTGGGTTCAGGTGTGAAACTGAGTTGCCATTGAAAATTGGCCAGAACTTCTACCCAGCACTCCCCATCATCCTGAAGGGACTTCCCTCATCTCTTAATCCTGGGAGACTCCTGGTCCCAAAGGCACAGCGCCATACTGAACTTCCACAACCAGACGGTTTCTCTAAAGGGGGCCACCTTGTGTGAAATAGCACCTTTCCAGCTGGATCCAACATAAAGGAAAACCCAGCACTCTCATGACCCTTAAAATGCAACCCAGTGTGGGTGCCCTACCTGCCCTTTTAGAGAAGTGGAGCCATATCTTCAGCAAGGAAGCAGAAACCTGTCTCTCTGAACACACAAAGTATGACCATGCTATTGACTTCCTGCCCGGCACCAAGCCCCAACATGGACCCATCTATAGCTGCAATCACAAAGAGCCAGTTGGCCCTGAAAGGGTACATCAAAGAAATTTCCAAGAAAAAGCTTCATCTGTGTCAAAGAGCCCTTGTTTGTTGCCAATCCTGTTTGTGGGCAAGAAGAACAGCAGGATGCACCTGTGTGTAAACTATCAGAAGCTGAAAATATAACTATAAATAACCTATACCTTATTCCAAATGCTGATGACTTGTGTGATGTATTAAAAGGCGCTCAGGTATACTCTAAGATTGACCTCCAAGACCTTTCAACCAAATCCATATCAAAGAAGGCAACAAATATAAAACTGTGTTCAAGACCAGGTATGGACTCTAAAAATACCTGGTGATGTTTTTTGGACTATGTAACACCCCTAGCACCTTTCATCACATGATTAATTCAGTCCTGGGTGAATACCTAGACCATTTCTGTGTAGCCTACCTCAATGACATTCTCATCTATAAAAAGACCCAAGAAGAGCACCTACATCACCTGTCAGGAATATTCCTGACATAAATCAGATTTTGACTGAGGTATCATTCTGGGGAAAATAGGGAATTTCACTATCAAAAATTCACAATTTGATGTGGATTTTCCCCTATTAAGTGGGAAAAACAAAAATAAAAATAAGGTTGAAACAGAGTTCAACCAGCGCCAGATTAATTTATCATCCAGGCTGGCACCTGCTGCAGTTGCGCAGGCGTCTGCCAGCACCCTTCACCAACCCCCCAGCACCCAGCCAGTTGTCAGCGGGTCTCCTGCCAGCCAGCCACTGGCAGGCCTTCTGTCAGCCTCTGACCCACCTGCCACCTGCAAGCTCCCCGCTTGCCCAGCCAGCTGCCAGCGGGCCAGCTGCCACCTGCCCACCCACCCACTTGCCTCCTGGCCCCCAGCCAATTGCCAACCAACCACCCACCTGGGCCCCAGTACCCACCACCCAGCCAATCAGAAATACCCACCCAATGCAATCAATCAAATAAGTCTCTGAGAAAAGGCCCTGATTTTAAGAATAATTCCTGCCCACCAGAAGAAAGCCAACCCCAAGTTTTACATGTGAGCAATAGTTCTCCCCATAGCCAATGGGGTCCTGACTCCCAGGCCACAAGATTGAATCCAGACTCCAAACAAGTCATGTTTTCCAAGACAAAAATAGATCTTGAAGAACTTATGAGTTGCCACCACTACATGACCCCATGCTCAGGAAAGATCTCTGGTCCCAGTCAAGAATGGCCAAACCCACAACAGATAACAAAGGAACAAGAGTTTGGCCATCTTCCCAAAAACCAACTGTTATTCCTGTCTTCCAAGCTTTTGGGATTCCCCATCTCATGATTTCCACTCCCATATGCAAATCTTTGCATAGTGGGAAGCACTATAAATAAAGGATCCCTCCTCAGTAATAGCTTGTGCTATTATTGAGTTTAATACCCTCAATAAGGCTAAATTGAATTCTCAACTTCCAAGTCAACTCTTAGTTAGTTTGCCCCAACCAACAGCCTCCATTCCAAGGAAAATGAATCACCTCATCTTCACAGCTATGCTTACAGCTTCCCTGGGATTGGGGGATATTAACAGGGACCAGAATTCTTTGGCCCTTCACCTGAAGGGTTAGGACATGACTACTACTATGATCTGGGACAGCTCAATTCTTCCCACACTAGTTACTGGACTCCCCTGGTATCTCCACACTCTACCCTGTCCATTATGGTGTATACCTCCATGCATTATGTATTGACCTACTTTTCAGGCAGCTTTGGGGGATACAATCTCCATGCCAAGGTCTTTCAGTGATTAATGTCCATTTATCCAATCATCATTGCCTTGACCAGTTTCCAATTCTCTAACATTCATACATACCTGTTTCAAGTAGTACCTGCAATCTCTGGGGTTTACATCACCTGGGCCTGATCCTTAGAAAGCTCTAACAAGCCAACCTACTTGTAAAACTAAAGAAATGTGAAATCTTCCAGCCAGAGGTGGAGTTTCTGGGCTACATGGTGAAGACTGGAGGACTTGCAATGGCCCAGGATAAGGTGGACGTGGTAACCTCCTGGCCTACACCCACATGCCAAAATAACATTAGGAGCTTCTTGGGACTAGCCAACTACTGCCAAGACTTCATAAAAAGATTTCCCTCCATAACGCTGCCACTGACCAGGCTCTGCTCAGACAAGGTCCAGTTTTTTTGAACTGATGAATGCATCTCTGCATTTGAGACCCCAAAGAAGGCCTTCACAACTGCCCCCATCCTTTCCATGCCTGAACCATCTAAACATTTTGTGCTAGAGACTGACATATCTGACTTTGCGGTGGATGGGGTCCTTCTTCAGGAAGGAGGGAATAGTATGCTACATCCTATAGCATATTACTCTAAGAAGATGCTGCCAGTAGAATGAAACTATCCAATTTATAATAAAGAGATGCTGGAAATCATGAAGACGTTGAAGCATTGTAACAGATACCTATGCAGCACTGAACATCCAGTAAAGGTCCTGGGAGACCACAAGAACTTGGTTTACTTCTTCAAAACACGTCAGCTTAACCAACAACAAGCAAGATGGGCCGTGGAACTGGCTGACTACACTTTGACCATAGAATACAAGCCAGAAAAGGTGAACATGGTACCAGATGCCCTGAGCAAAAGAGCTAACCTAATTCCCTCCTCTACAGAAATCAAGGACTGCAACACCCATAAACTACTAGAACCCATCAGCCTAGGAATACAACTGAAGTACTTGAAGATTGCCTCCAGCAAACCTGATGCAATAGAAGCTCAGAAGCAAGACACCTACTCAACCAAACTAGTCAACATCCTGGCAAAGAACCTTGATTGTCATCACTTAAAGAAAGGTTACTCCCTGAAGGGCGCCACTATAAGAGAGAGGGGCTAGACTAACAAAGTCTGGCTCCTATCCTGGTGGGACCAACCACCAGGATGCCATCCAGTGCAAGACTGGGATAGCCGCTTGAAGGGGCCTCCCAAAGGAGACCGGATGTGAAAGGGGAGGGAAGTATGCATCCAAAGCCATGACCAAGGCTCCAGTAAGTAACCACAGAGAGCAATCCCAAGTGGAAGGGACCTCTGAATCTGAATCAGGGATTTGGTGCAAGGGGGGTAGGAAGGATACTGAAACTGCTGCAGGGGAAGGATTGTCCAAGTCAAAAGAAGGCGTCTCAGTAGTACCAGATTCTAAAGGGGGCAACAATTCTTCAATACAAGAAGACAACCAAGGGAAAAAACCATAGGATACTGAGTTGGTGGGAACCTGGGTGAGATGTCCAATTACATTTACAAACAGTCCAGGAATAAACTCAGAAGATTGAGAAATCAAGGAAAGTTTGCTTCAAAAGACAGGGTTGAAGGACCAGAACAATAGAGAAATAGGCACCAGAATCCACATAGCCATCTTGTACCAAGGAGACAACATGATTTCAGCAAGGTGCCCTTTTTTGCTAAAACTTCCAGGCAGACGGACCAAGTGCACAGGTAAATAACAGGGAATGATCTGAATCAATATACTTGGAAAAACTCCCAACAAAAAACAACAGGCAGGCAGGCCAGGGAAAGTGGGAGGAAGGGATAACAGCGGGTTGAAACAATTACCTATATTATTAAATAAACTTCAAAAGTCAAAAAGATTTGCAAAGTCAGGAGTTTATTCAACAATTGGAATTGGTAAGCAAGGGATCTGAAGGACCATGCTTCCATTTTATGCAAAAAGGGAGGGGGTTATGAAAGGGGCTATTGGAGTGCAATCTAAAGGGGAGCCTATTAAAGACTCCTGGCCAATATTTATCCTGGTTTGAAGCCAAGAAAAATAGGGGCTGTAGGCCCAGATGTAAGACTCTGTCCCCAATTGGCTAGAAGCCTTCTGAGGACTCAGGGTGCGCATTTCCCTTAATGTCTTCCTCTGACGTCTCCACCAGAGAGCTCCAGAACCCAATTATTTTGGGCTGAGGGACTTCTGGGTTGGAGTAATTAGCTACCTGGGACACCACTGATTGCGGGATTTGACACCCAATTTCCCTGGGCTGCAGGTTAGGCTTTTCAGGATCCATGCAGCCTGCATTTTTCTGTTGGTCTGCTAGTTGTTTCAGGACCAGGCAACACCAGGACAACAAGCAATCCAGCTGAATTAATGTCTCCTCTGCAGTTGGAGGGGATTCCAATGGAGAAATGGGGGCTTTGGCTGGAAAGGCCAACAAAAAGCGTTTGTCCACTGTGTGGGCCAAGTCCTCCAGGTTTTGGAGGGGTTTTGCCTGCACGTGGGCCACTTTTTTTGATGGTCTGGGAAATACATCCCAATCCAGGGCCAAAGGTGGGCCACAGAACTTTAAAGCCACCTTGATGCTCCACAACAGAATCCATGTGCCTGAGGGCCCAACCCAAACCAGCATATTAATTGACCATCACAATTTGGAGATGGCTGGCCACCCTGGTAGACACAAATCCCTCTTAAGCATCAAGCAGAACTACACATGGCCTGGCATGGACAAGGATGTAGCAGCCTACATCAATGGATGTAAAACCTGCAGAAAAACCAAGACACATTTCTCTAAGCAGAAGGATTTCTAAGACTTCTGGACATTCCTGATGGACCCTGGAAGTCATTATCAATGGATTACATAGTGGAATCCCCCTCAAAATCCTTTGAAACAATCCTAGTCATGGTCAACCATTTTACCAAAATTGCAAGAGAGGGGGGCTAAACTAACTAAGTTTGGCTCCCATCCTGGAGAGATGAACCACCAGGATGCCGCCCAGTGAAGCACTGTGACAGTTACTCTAAAGGGAGACCAGAGAGAAGATAGCAGGGATAGTTGAGGGAAATAGGCATTGAGACCCATCAACAAGAGCCTGGTGAGCAACCAAGGTGCATAAGAGGGAACTGGGGTAGGGACCTCAGGCATTCACAGAGGGACCAAATTAACACTCTCCTGTGAAGGAGGGGAAGGAAAGGCGGCTTCATCTGCGCAGGGTTGGGAAATATGGGGTCAGCAAAGTACAAGTCTAGGTCATTGCAAGTCAGACTCTTGACTAGGGCCTCTCCTGAGATAAGGAGTCCACTTGGGAGATGTAGACTTGAAGGATTGTCCCCCATGAGACAGGCAGAGGAGGAGAGACAGCTCCACAAATTGGGAGAAGTGGACCAGAGGAGCAACAAAAAGAGGGCCAAAGAAAAAACTAAAAATTTAAGAGCCAGGAGTATCATAGTTAAATTCTCCAGGAAATTTGGAGTACAACAGCATAATTTTTGGTCTTTGGAATATTGTCAGGAATGACAATTTGGATGCTCCTAAATCTCAAAATACAGAACCAGAGTCAAACCCTGGACAAAACCCTTTGCAGACCGCCAGACTCATGGGCTGGAAACCCGATAACCTGCTACTGATTGATAAAGTTTTTACCAGTCTACCAGGACCCTAACCCTTAGCTGTCCCGCAGGATTCTGCAAGCAAACCACCAGTGCAAGATGCTGAGAATTTCCCTGAGGTGCCAACGCCTGACACCAGCAGTCTGCTTAGTCAAATGCACAAGTTTCTCAATGAGAGCTATTCTAAACTCCCCCAAAGTCCCAGGGGAGGCACTGAACATGAAGAGGCACCAAATACCCAAATCAACAAACAGAAGGATTTGAAGTCTTCTCATCCCAAAGCGGCCAGTGCCAAACCGCCAGTGCCAAGAGCCACACTGCCATCTGAGACTCCCAATGCCAACCTGCCCAAGCCCAGAAAACCCAACCAGGAAGTGAAGCCTGGTAGTGTGGTATAAATACCTGCCAGGCCAAGATCAACCCCCATTGTCATTTTAAATAAAGGTTATGAGATATTGGTTTCCCCAATTATTGCTGTATTTCATTCTTATCATCTGCCAGTTAACTCAAAAAATCATCTGACCCCCCTGCCAGCCCGCCAGCTACGTACTGCCCACCAGGTGCTCCCTTTGGTCCTGTCCATTTCACAGAGTACCCCTTAAAGCCTGAGTACAAGGACTACACTGCCAATAACATACTAGCCTGGGATCCCTTGGCCAGAACTACAGAGTTAACCAGATACAACTTAGAAGGCCCTTGGTACGTTACCAAACTCTGCCTTTTCAGAGATAAATACAACTTCCTTACTGCCTACCAAATGGACATGGAGCCACCTGTCACCCCCAAATCAATGCCTGCCTCTGCCGCCAAGCTCCCACTGGACCATACCAACAAGCTTTTTGGAATTGTATATATTACTTTCACGGGAGTAATAGATACTATTGTCCCCGCTGCCGGTCTGTGCTTGTGGGTGGACAAGTCAATTTCCTACCTCATTAAGTTAGCACCAATCCTTTGGTGGGCCCTGCCCACCCAGTCCGCAGCCTGCCAGTTCCCAAACACTAGCAAGCCAGCTGATCAGGGTTGGTTCCCTGAAAAATATTAAAAATGAGTGGAATGTGGCCAAAAACAAAGAAAACAGTCCAGAAAAGACTTTCTAACTCAAGGGGAGCTTGAGCGCAGTCCTGGGAGCCTTGACCAATGATAGGAACAAAGACAAGTTTGAAAGTGAATGAAAACAAGAAAATTATAGAATTCAAATAAGAAACTATATAAAATTTAACTTTATTTTTCAAGTTCAAAGTATGATTTTGAAAGCAAAAGCAAAACAGACAACAAATAAGTACTAACTCTTCTCTTAGGAACAAGGGGACAACAACAGAGTTTGAACCAGGTCAACAGAAGGTAAAGTTTAGGCAAATCAACACTAACACTTAATCAAGATGTATATGAACTCCAGAGTAGAGCCCAATTATTTTCCAAAAGTTTTAAAGATTATATGAACAAAAAGGATCCAAATTTTTACTGTAACTAGAGAATAAACAAGCAGGGACTGAAAGCCCCCTGACTATGTTTAAAGAGATGGGTTGTCACTGGGCTATCCCATGGCCAGCTGAATGGAGTCTGATTGGCCAGGGGAGAATATTTGCTGACCTGATTCAGGAGAGTTGGAGAGTTTTGAATTAATTTCTGAACCACCTCCTGATTGGCTAGAATTGCCTTCAGAACCCTGTTGATCAATTGACTTTGGAGAAGCAGATGTGAAGCAATTTGATTAGGCGGTCCTAATGCTCTTCAACAACAGTTGACACTAGGCTAATAAGCAATCTAAATTAATCAGGGTTTCTTCCATGAAAGGGGAAGTGGAGGGTGGAGACTCCACAGGGTATGCAACAACAAATCTTTCATCAACAGTGAGGGCTAAATCCTCAAGTGAATTGAGTGATTTAGCTAGAATTTGAGAGGATTTCTTTGTGCAACAGGGGAAGACTGTCTTGTCCAAGGTCAAAGGGGGCAGTGAATTTACAAAAATGGATTACTTCATCTTGACCACTACCCATTTTACAGCAGCTAAGACTGCCAGACATTTTCAAGGCTGCATATTGATGCAACATGGCACACCAGAAGAAATCATCACTGACCAAGGACCCCAGTTAACCTCCCACTATTGAACCCAAGTAATGAAGGACCTTGGAATAAAATGTTGTGTGTTAACCTCCTACCACCCACAAAAGGACAAACAAACCAAATCCTGGAACAACATTCCTGATGCTACACCAACGTGGACCAAGACAATT
Organism: Entomophthora muscae; assembly: GCA_014839935.2. Classification (NCBI taxonomy): domain Eukaryota; kingdom Fungi; phylum Entomophthoromycota; class Entomophthoromycetes; order Entomophthorales; family Entomophthoraceae; genus Entomophthora; species Entomophthora muscae. Next base: position 394,057 of record QTSX02001477.1, read on the forward strand.
GGGCAGAGATGCTATCCATGGCGTATTACGCCTATAACAGCAAAGAACACACATTCACAGATATATCCCTCTTCAGGGCCAACTACAGGTTTGATCCCTCATGAGACCCCAGTATTGGCAGAAAGGAACAGAATACTGCAGGGCAAACCTGGATCAAACAAATACATGACACCCAAGAAACCTGCCTTAGGAACCTAACCCGCGCTGTCAAGACCTACAAGGCGTTTGCTGACAAGAAAAGGATTCCTGGAAACCCCTTATAAATAAGCAACAAAGTTTACCTTGATTCCTGGAACATTCCCTTACATGTGCCTAGTAGGAAGTTAGCCCACTGCTGCTGCAACCCTTACAAGATTGTTAAGCAAATAGGAGAAGTGGCTGAAAACTAGAACTGCTCTCTACTTGGAAAATCCACAACGTCTTCCACCAATCCTTGCTATTCAACAAAAAAGAAACCTCCCTTTCCCACCAAAAGATCAAGTCCAATCCCCCACTCATTCAGGAGGGACATGCAAACAAATACAAGGTCAAATACATCCACAGAAACCGCCTCCACTACAAGACTCTACAGTACTATGTCAAATGGGCAGGTCACCCCCCAAAGAGAGCACCTGGGAACCTGTATTCAACCTGCCCAACATTCACAGAGCCATACAGTAATACCTGGACAGAAAGGCAAGTAAGAAAGGGAGCACCAGGAGAGAAGGGGATGATGTCACAAGTAACAGGTTCCTGTTAACAATGCACATGGTAGAATTCCAACTATGGGATTTGAACCCCAAAACCCTGCAGGCTGCCAGCCTGCAGGCCCAGCCACCTGCATTTTTTGGGCTCAAACCAGAGCCAAATTTGACTTTGGTGAAACTCCTGAGACCTACAAACCTAGAGCTACCTGCACCAATGCCTCACCTGCAAAAGGATCCTGTTAGTCCCGCCAATGAGAGTGTGGGCCTGGCCAACAATCCTGAGATAACTGGGGCCACCTCTATTGAGGAATTGAAGAAGCTTCCCATAGAATGTGGGCTGCCTAAGGATAACAAATCCTGCAGCTCAAAGGAGGAAATCAAGTTTCCCCATTCTAACCCAGCCAATGAGAGATTCCCCGGGCAGGACATCACCAAGGGCTTCTAAACCCTGGTAGATGGTATCACCTGGCCCAAGGGGGATCACAAAGTTTTCCCATGGCAGATGTACATACTTATATACTGGGATGCCAGGAAGTTTCCAATTGTCATTCTTGCAATAAAGTGATATGAACCTTTGGTTCAATCAGGTCATCTCATATTTGATTTTAGCTCTCTTTCATTTGCAGTCTAGCCCCTGCAGCTCCATTTCTCACGCCCATCAACCCCAAGAAACCACAGACCAATTGCCTGAAATATATTGTCCACCAGAAGCACCCTTTGGCCTGGTACATTTCATTGAATACCCACCCAATCTGACATATTCAGAATTCACCTTAGAGGAAACTATGCTCTACAATCCTGAGGCCAGGACCAGAGATACCAAAATTATTGGCAGAGAAGGAACCTGGATCACCATACCTCCTCTACTATTCCAAGACAAATATAACTACCTGCCTGTCTAATTAGTACCAATGACTCAATCCTACACCCTGCAGCCCAGCCGCCTGCAGGAATCTGTTGCAGCCAATGAATCTACCTCAACTCAAATATTTGGGGTGATGTAGATCACCCTAACTAGCCTTATTGATTCCATGGTACCCACCAGCAGACCCTGGGCCATCTTAGTCAAATTATTATCTTATATTGTAAAGTCAGCTCCAATCTTGTGGTGGGCCTTTCCCTCTGGACCCGCAAGCCATCTGCCCGCAAGTTCTTAAGAATCCCCTGGAGGCTGGATCCCTGACATTGTGATAGACATCTAGGATCCCAGGGAAGAGATAGGATTTATCACAGCCTAGCAAAGGATGTGAGTAAAGCTCCAGAAAAGTGTGTTCAGGAGCTTGTAAGAGATCTGAGAGTCCAGGATGACTTGAGAGCCAGGGGGGATAGTTACGGCAGAGGTGGCCAGAAGTAAAATTCCTTCAGACCCAGGGAAGGCTATAGGAGAACACTTCATGCTGGAAAAATGGGTAAAGTACTTCAAGGTGAAGACACCAGTGGGGTACTCTAGGGCACATGTTTTGAGGAATTTCCCAGGGATTTTAACAGGCTCTTCAAAAATCAGGGGGACTTCTTACCCTAGAATAGAGAGATAGCTATCTTTTAAATTGATGATCCCATTTTATCCCCTTAAGAATTGGTTACCAACTAGAAGATCATAACTCTCATTCTCCAGAACTACTGCAGGTGCGGTCAAGAGTAGTTTACCAAACTGCATAGGGAAAGCATAATAGACCTCTATAGCGCAAGTCATAGATAGGCCAACAGTATCATAAGACTGATGTTAGTTAAGGTTGGGGGCAAGTTTAAGCTTCTTTACAAGCTTGGAGGATACAAAATTAATGGCAACCTCCAGAATTAACTCATACAGAATGGAACATCCTCCATGTTGACAATTCTCAAAAATATTTTTCTTATTTTCAATATTAAAGATGATTTTTTTCTTGATTAAATAATTGAAACTGATAATAGAAGCAATGTTTGATTTTTATTTTGAGAATTTAATTGAAATTATAAAGATAAAACAAATTTTTTTATGGAATTGTTGATATGGAGGATGTTCCATTCTGTATGAGTTAATTCAGGAGGTTGCCAAATTAACTGGAGACCTAGTGTCCAAAACAGCTTTGATATCCACTTTTTGGATGGATATCTCTACACAAATAGTAGTAAAACCAAAGGACAAGAGGAAAGTCAGGATATCTTGGGCTTCAGCTAGTTCCTTGTCACATTTTTTATCATGCATCTCAAACCTGGGAATTTCTTGCAGACATTCTGAAGAGGAAGTGAGACTGATACTTTTTTGAAAACAGCATCAGGTACTTTAGCCACTTCTTTAAAAGACTCTACTAGCACAATAGACCTCTTAGTTTGAGTGAGTTATGGGCAAGAGACAACCTCATTGGCTTCAGTCAGAGGCTTGGTAATGGTTTTAGCCTTCCCAGAGCATAGCTTGTAAGAGGCAGCAATGGTTTCAGGAACTGCTAGAACTGAAAATCCATAGGCGTTGGAATCATCAATATAGGGATTGTCCATGTCTGAATTATTGGAGATATTATGGAATACCAGCAGAATGAGAGGAGTTTTGGAGTCAGCAGGCTCAGAGTCTGTCATGGACAGGGGAGTTGAAGAAGACTGGGAATAATTGTCAACCAAGAGTGTCTTCACCTCTAGGTTGATGGTTCTTTTCCTGCCTGGTCCTTAGTTTCAGCACCCTCAACTTGCAGATTGGTACAGGCACAAGAGTGGTGTCCTACTTGCCCACAGTTATGGCATCCTTGGTGTCTAGGAGGATTCTGAGAGTTCATAGTTAGGATTCAAGGGCTATGGAAATAAGAACCAAAGTTGAAGGCTGCTCAATTATTGTGCACAACAGCTCCAGAGTAAGCTGCATATCTTGTAACAGCGTCTGTATGCTCTTCATGGACAAGAGCATAGCCCTGTGTGCTTTAAAGTGGAGGCACAGGAGTTGATTAACTTTGAGAGCTTGAGCGCAAGCCATGTAGGATTCATGCACTGTCAACTGTCTGCTAGTTATCAATTGCTGTCCTTTCATATAGACCCTATCAGCAAACTCAGCCAAGGTCTCTTTGGGCTTGAATTCAATATGCATAAATATGTTCTTTTTCACTTTTAGACTGAGGTTGACACCAAACTCAGCCAAGGTCTCTTTGGGCTTGAATTCAATATGCATAAATGTGTTCTTTTTCACTTTTAGACTGAGGTTGACACCAAACTCATTGATTATAAGCTGCTTTATCTTTTATCAAGTGTCTATGGAAGGCAGTTCAGGCACTACCATATCCTGAAAGGTTGGGTGTAAACAGGTTAAAATGTGCTTCTTCTCAACCTCACCAGAAGCTCTTTGCATAGCTGTCTCATAAATAGTCAAGAAAGCCGCAATGGTGAATGTTTTAGGATCAAAGACTTGTTTGAAAGTAGGTTTGAAGCAAGTCTTGGGTGTAGGACCACCATTGTTACTATTTAGCACATTGATACATGGAGAGAATTTGGCTTTGGATTCAGAAGGAGGGTGTTTTCCCCACAGCTGGCGGACTCTCTCCTCAAGAGTAGTCAATGTATCAGAGGTGTGGGTACTCATGTTGTTGGCTTGATCAGCATGTTTCTCAGTAACATCCAGTTGACAACCATGTGTGGTCATATAAGTAAAGAGCTCAGCCAAACAAGAAGTTAAGGAAGGTTCCACTGAAAGACAAGGAGAGAACCTATCATTCACAGAGCCAATCAACTCACTCCTCTCTTTGACATCCTTGTCTAGGCTGAGGTGATCTTGATTTAGGTGGCCAACTTTTTTGGCTAGGGTAATCAACTCCCTAGAACAATGGATTTGAGGGTTCACAGGCAAGCCAGGGCAGCAGACATTGTTGTCATCAAGCCCAACTGAACTAGTGGTATCAGTCATAGTAGCACAAAGAACAGCAACTTCTTGCTGAAGGATAGCAACCTGTACAGTCAAGACAGTCACTTGTGGGTCTGGATGAGGAGGTTCTTTGGGGTGTCCTTGGCTAAAAGTGGATGTACATGGTTTCCTGATAGTGTCTCATAACTTCTGGTCTCAATCCACCATATTTTCAGACAGAAGAGAAGGAGTAACATCCATTTTAGGAGCATATAACTTGTTTACTTGGTTTTGAAGCTTTGTAATGGAAGCAGCAGTGATAGCTCTCTCTTGAACAACTTTCTCTTGTAGTTCACAGAGGCCTTGAGAAGCGTACACTACCACCTGCTGTAATTGGTCAAATGAGTAGGTGCTTAACTCATTAAGTTGTTCCACAAGTTGTTTGAAATCAGAGAGGTAAGCGTTCAGGGTGGAGTCTACTTGAGTTTTCCAGGGTTGTTGTAACTGGTGAAATTCATGAAGACGTTTCCTGGCGTATTCAGGGATGAACAAGTGTATTCACTCTATAGAGATAACCATATAAGACTGAGAAGCAATGAGATAATGTTAGTTAGCATATATCAAAGAGAACAGGGAGTGAATTCACTGCTGGTAAGCAGCAAACTGGTCCCAATAATTAGTTACGACAGCTTGGAGAGACAAGATTTATTGGACGTGAAGCCCCAACATCATTTGATGGTGAGCCAAGGTGGGCGGTACAAAGGAAGAGAGCAGATGGTCAGTGGAGCCAGCTGCTGAGAGGAGATGTTGTGGGAATTGTGAGACAAAAATTAACTCATAATATTCTGCTCAATTAAACTGTAGTTGAAGGCAGGAAATGGCTCTTTAACAGGCTATCCCAAGGGCTACTGCCATGACTTGTTTCAAGTTGGGGGTACCCATAGGTTAAGCTATCAGACAGGGACCATTTACTAAGTTCAAGACAGTGGGGACAGTAGGAAGGTCCAAGATGTCCTCTTCAATAGGAGGATTGGTAATTTCAGGCAAGGACGGCTCCTGTAGTGGAGTGGAAGATGGGTCTGAGAATGTAGTGTAAAAGGAATAACCAAGGGGCTTGCAGCCCTGTAGTGAGAACCATTTTTTTGTGTTTTGAGGCGTGGCACAGTCACACAATGGGAAATCCTAACCTTAAGATTAGATTTGTACTAAGTCTCAGTTAGTTGGCAGAAAAGGTGATGCAATTACCTTGTAGCCCTGAATAATAAATCTCTATTAGTTGTAGCTAAAGAGAGGTGCTAAAGTACTTGGAAACACAAATACAGAAATGTGAATAGAACTTATTGTTATTGGAGATATAGAAATTGATCATCTATTGCTTGAGGTTACCACAAACCAATACAAGGACAGTGGGATCACTCACCACAAGCATGAGTGGAGCAAGTGAGTTGTGCAGAACAAGTAAAAAACAGATGAACTTTCATCTTTGGAAATAGACCCATTTAAGAAGAAAATGCAAAAACAAGAGATTTTTCCTCAAAACAACACAATGAAGGAAAAATTGAAAAAGGGTGAATATTGGCATTCAGAAAAACATGTGTTGGGGAAATGCATTCCCAGTATTGGCTTTGCTTTACCTGGGTAAAACAATTATACCCAGACAGAAAAAACCCTTTTAACCCACTAGCCTGCCAAGAAACTAATCTAAGAAGCTTTTTCAGATATTACAATCAGGCTTAAAAGATCTTAGAAGCCCTCAATTAATGGGCCTTGACCAATAGATGTCAAGGCAACTAGGAGCACACAAGGTTATCAATTGAGGTCAAATCCTGATTGACTACAATTATTCCAGAATGCTCTAGTTCCCTGCCGGGCTAGAAGTAAAATAGGGTTGATATCAAGGCACCAAGGGGCTTATGAGATTCCCTGAGAATAAGAATAATTGGCACTAATTTGCACTGACAACTTTCCAGTGCCCCTGTGAATTCATATTGTCAAGAGCGTTTAACTATGTGGAAGTTATGCGCTAAAAATAAACAATCAATTGGCGCCACCACTGTAAAGTCACTCCCCCCTTTAGCCTTGGACAGGACAATATTCCTGTGTTGTACCAAAAAATCTGCTCAGAAGCCAGTCAAGCCCCTTAATTCTCTTGAGGATCTAGCCCACACAGTTGATGAGAGATTTGTGTTGGCATACCCTTACCAGGTGGAAAATATTGATGTTCTGGACTCGGTTCCCACCTGAGAGGAATCCCTGATAAATTTGGACTATTTTTTGGCTTGGGCCTGTCCGCATTTAAAATCAATCAAGGTCAAACAAACAAGTCGCGCTGCTACCAAATCATCAATTTCCAATCCAACTGGATTGGATGTTAATATGAATCACCCAATTCATGCCAGCCAATCAGAGTGGAAACCAGAAATTACTGTAAAACCCTCCAACCCAATGAGTCAGCCCTTGCAAATTTTCTCTTCCAGCCGATTAGACTCATTGCCTGGATCAGGTGACTCTCCAAACTTGAAGTCTTTCTCTTAAAGCAAGACAGGGGACTTTTGGTCCCCTGCTTGCTCATTCTTTTCAAAATTAAAAGTTTACTACTTTCCTAACTCAAAGCTTGTCATTTGAGGCTCTTTTGTAGCTCTCACCTATTCCTGGCTTAGTTAGTATTAGTTCTACTTTCATTTACCCCTCCTATCTTCCTTTAGAATTTGGCATTGTTTATGGAGCCTCTAGCGTTAATATTAGTATTGATATATACGCTTACCTTGTTGTCCTCAAAAATCTAATTTGAACTTCAAGATTAGTATTTAAAACCCTTTATTTACCTAGTTTAAGTTCAAAACTGCTTCCCGTTTGCTTTGACTTTTGCTTTTGCTCTGCTCACGCCTGGCCAACGTCTTTAATTACTCCCAAAAGCATAAAATATTTGGTCGTTGTCTCTGGGCTCTGTATCTTAATTAAAATCCTATTTGCAGCCCAGCTGTTGGTTTCCTGTTGCCAAAAGTTCAAGGTTTGGTAGTTCCTTCACCTCCCCAAGTTTAAACAATGCTGGTTCCCCTGGTGAAGTTTGTGGTCTTTACTCTTGCACCTGCTCTGGTGATGATATGGACTACCTCTCCAGATCTCTGGGGTTGTATCTCCTATTCACTTCACCACATAGGGAGTAACCCCACCCAATTTGTGCGTTTGTTTGAGGACATTCCTGGGCGCGCTCAGGAAATTCTTGCTACCAGCAAAAGTGTTGTTTGCAGTCTCGCCTGTGATGACCTTGAGTTTTCTGCCCCTGAACCAATCCCCACAACGCCCCCTGTACTGGTCCCCCCCTGTGCCTCTTTTATCTGAGGGCCCGGTGGTCCTAGCCCAGGAAGAAGGTCTGGGCCCCCAAGAGCGTGCTCCCAAGTGCGCTGTCAGGATTGACAATTCTTCCTCTCTAGAAACCCGGGCCCAGGAGCAGGAATCAAACCCTGAACCTGGATTTCTTTGAACCGCGGGACCGCCTGCCCACGTTTTTCTGGGATTGAGCCCCCACAAGCTGATACCAAGCGTATTGACCCATGCAGTAAAAAGAGACAAACCAAAGAAATCATCACGCCAAATGGAGGATTAATCACAGCGCCTAATGGAGGCACTGATTTGGCAACTATTAACTTCATAAAATTGAAGTCTACACCAGCAACCAATCAAGAGCCAACCCAGGAAAGAGGCACGGGCCCGCGACCCGGTCCCATGACCTCAACACTAAAGCAAGATAATCAGGCAGCCAAATCAAGATTCCTGACCAATGAAAGAACTCCCGGGCCAAGTGCCATTTTGCCACCTTTGGACCCAAGCACCCAGCTCTCCCGGCCCTGGCCTTCCCAATGCCCTGATGAACCCCTCATGGAAAATGTTAAGTTTGGAGGGGGGTACTATATAGACCCAAGGACCCCGCGCTCCAAACTTATTGCCATTTTTGAATAAAGGTTATGTTAATTTGGCTCATACAGCTATTGCCTTATTTTGTATTTGCTGTCTACCAATTCAGTTCAAGATCTCCTGGCCTGCCTGCCCCACCACCCGCTGTTTTCTGTCCTCCTGGAGTACCCTTTGGACCCGTCCACTTTACTGACTACCCTCTGAAGTCTGAATACAAAGAATACACCCCGGAAAAGATACTCAAACTCAATCCCCTGGCCCGCATACAATCTGCAGTTAGATATAACCGACAAGGCCCGTGGATGTTTTCAACACCCAAGTTGTTCAGAGGGAAATTCAACTATCTCCCTGCCTACGACCTATCCATGGAACCACCTGTGACCCCAAAACCCATGCCCGCTTCTGCACCCGACCTCCCAACCGACCATACTGGCAAGCTGTTTGGGATTGTGTACATCACCCTCACAGGGGTGATTGACACTATAATCCTGGCCGCCAGCCCATGGTCTTGGGTGGGGAAGTCTGCCTCATACCTTTTAAAGTTAGCCCCCTTCTTGTGGTGGGCATTGCCCGCAAAAAACCCAGCCCGAGTTATCCCTGAAAACGACAGACCAGCCGCCCAAGGCTGGATCCCTGACACGCCACCTGGCTACTTGGTGGAATGATCTTGATGGGTTTGGATTCCTACTTCCCCCGTCTGTCTGCTGTATCCTCCTTGTGGACACTACTTAGAGCGGCCATACCAGTATTGCACTGGATGGCGTCCTGGTGGATTCTTCCCCCAGGATGGGAGCCGAACTTAGTTAGTTTAGCCCCCCTCTCTCACAACCACCACCGGCATGCTAAATGAATTATGTATAGCTATGAGATAAATAGTACCCAGTGCAGGTTACTATGCAATTGAATCCCATGCCATTGCATGGATGCCCGACTCTAGGGGGTTAAGTCTGGCGGTCTGGGGATGGAAAGGTTGGCTGAGCAAAAGTTAGAAGCATCAGATGTATTATCCTGGCAAAAGGGCATTAGCCCTATAAAAACCTTCCATTGAATTAATGGAAGGCAGACATTTTACGAAATCTACTGTAGAAAGTTTTCACAGTAGAGCATTAATTCAAGTTTGAAGACCTTTGTCAGTTTGCAAAGATCCAGCAAGCTGCCACCTAGAGACACCATTGCTACACGTCTATTGCTTCTCCTAATTGCTGCCAATCAAGGACTACATTTGACATCACAGATAACAGCTTGTTGTCATACAAGCAACCATTGTACAAATAACCAAAACTAAGATTACAAACAATAAAGCAAATATTAATTGGACTGCCAGTTCCAATAGCAGAGCCAAAATTCTGACATGTATCGGTATTATGACTGAAAGTGAAATGTAGAGTACTATGTTGGCCGTTATGGATGAATTTAACCCAGTAGTATAATAATATATCATATTGGCCTCAGATAGAAGAAAGCTTCTAGTCAAGAAAAAGAGTAAAAGCGAGAGCTTTTTTTCTCCTGAAGGCAAAACACTGAATAAAGTAAAGTGTAGTCCAATCAGCTTGGCTCAATGTAAATTCACATTAGAGTAGAAAAACCATTTTGGAAACCCCTGAAAACAATTTTAAAATATTTAAAGCCTCAGTGTAAGCAAACTAATCCTTAACGTGTGTGTATTTGAAAATTCGAAGAAAATCAGAACAAAAACAAGGGGAAGTGGCTCCACATTCTAAAAAGGAAATGATGTGATTTACTTTGTAAGAGATAAAATTACAATTTCGTATGGTATTCTTCAATAGATAGCTTAGATGATCACCTTAAGGATGGTTTGTGCCCAAGTGCTGCTCCAAGAAAGAGAAAATAAATCCATTGTGCAGCATCTTTAAAAACTATAACTATAGGCTTATCATTTGTTGGCATTCTGAATTGTTTCGGAGCTCCGGCGCTTCCCTTCGTCTTTACAATCCTCTGGGATGGGAGATTCAGGATCGATGGGAGGATGAACAACAGTTCCAACACGATAATAAGTTTCATGGTCTCTATAAAAGTCCATCCACCCAGTTACTTGCTAAACACAATATTCAATATACATAATTATTAACAATAGAAACCTCCATATCGATATCATCAAATCCCCTGAGATCGTGTGTAAGGTGAGTTTTGAAGCACCCTGTTACATATGCGCGTGCTGCATCTTTACCAGCAAAAAAAGAATAGCCACCACCCTATGACTTTAGAAAATAAGGATGGTATGTTACCTTTCCATAGTATGTGGCGCCCTTAGAAACATCATACACTTCTCCACTATTAAAAGCACCAAATTAAAATCACATATAAAAACTTAATATCGCTTAAATGAATTATGACTGCTTTTTCATGAATAATTATAACGTTGGTTGGTTCGATTTACTTCCTAAAGGCACATATTTTAAAAAAATAGGGGAAATGCTTCTCAAAAAATGGACGGGAATAAGTAACAAAATAATACTTACTTGATTGCAATGTAAATAGGCAAGGTGAGATCAGAGCCATCATATAAAGCCAGTTCCTCTTCAGTGAATATGCGTTGCTTAACCTGAAAAATAAATTAGACTTTGAATTTTAAACGTAAATAGGCTGGACAAAATAATAAGAGTAAGGCATCAGCTACTTACCGGGAAATAGGTTCTCCAATTAGTGTAGCGATTTTTATATCCATAGGTTAAGGTCTCAGTGAGCAGGTAAGAAATCAGAAGGTTAATGCCGATAACTCCAAAAATCCAGGATAGCCCAGTAATGATAGCTTTTTTCAGACTTAAACCTCTCTGTGTGCTTTTGGGTTTTGCAATATTGTTAGGCTTAAGTGGGATGGTGTCACAGCATGGATCTACTTTCCCTTTCATAGGCCCTTGTACATTTCGCTTCTTGAGATCTGACATTGCTTAACCTTTAGGTGAATAGCGTATTCTTGGCTCTTATAGTGATATCTAAACCGTTGTTACAGCACGCATGCTTATGCCATCAGACTATTTGTAATGGCTGGGTGCACTGTGCTACTTCAAATTTCACTTGTGCTTCTAATGTTGATTTATACTGGCTTTTATGATCAGTTTCTCTTCAATGACATTATATTTATTTTATTTATTGACTCACGAGACCGACTAATAATACCATGCCGTTTCAAACATCTTTTATTAAAAATATTTAAACTGGAAGTTTATATTCAACTGTGACGTGACTGGAACATCACATACATCATCTAAAAATCAATATGCCAAAACTTAAGCTTGCTCCTGATCTGGTTCAATCACACTGGACTTTAAGTGATCATTGGTTTGTTGACTCTTTTAAGATCCACAGACCTCAATGATTCAATATCATACATAGAACAAAGTTATCAGAAAGCAAATTACTTTCTAGCCATTGATTGGAATTCAGGAATATAATAGGCTGTTTGATTTCTGCCTTAAACGAGAGAATCTCATCAGGATGGTTAGTGGATTACAACGATTTATAATATAACCATCGATTTAAAAGAATTGTGAACTTTTATTACAAATCAAATGTACAGATCATCTGAAAGCGATGTTATCGCTCTGATCAATAAAACAAGTGGCATTGAAACCGTAACTGAAGTTTGAAACATGTCCCCAAGTTGTAACAGGAGAATAATAAGATTTTGGATTAACCTTGATTATTGTCCAACTAAAGCATACATTGATTTTAGAGTACAGTGGTTTTCAAAGCTGTGAGGATAAGCAAAAAACCAAAGACTAAACAAGATTAACTCAGCCAAAGATGAAATTGAAAAGGGTTGAATCTATATTGCTTAATAATAGGTCCGGTACCATCTTATTTTCATTTTTAACTGAGAAATTTTGTTTTCAGCTGATTTTTTTGCTTATCTTCACAGCTTCAAATACCACTGTATTGATTTCCTTTTTAGTACCAAGCTATGATATTAGTAGACTGATTGGGTAGAAGTAAATAAAATCAAATACTATTGGTTGCTAAGCTTGAAGCCTTAGAATTATGTCAGCTTGATCCCAATTGAGCTTTATTGATAAGTTTTTCCAAAAAAATGCCCTTTGAAGTCAGTAGAAAAAAATTAAAGTTTACTATCAGCTTGTAGGTTCAGCAAATAATAATTTATAAAAAGATAAAACATACCGTATCAAATGGTTTGTCAATAAAAATAATTGATCATGTTGCAACTGAACTGTTGCAACCGAGTTTCCCTCCTCGCCTGCTAATGTATCTCACGATACCAGGAGGTGCTCAATGAGTTGCTCAGGACGTATCTAACAACATGGATTGAGCTGATGGTAATGTCAAATTGCAGGCACTATCTCCTAATTATGATCATTGCCAATTTGACGTGCTGATCCCCGCACAGGTTATTTCACAGTCCCAAACCTTATATGGAATACACCACTATACCACCCCCTAGTGGCCTTGTGGCTTTTCTTGTGTGTTATATTAATCACAATAACAACCAATAAACATTCCCTTGTTTTTATTATTCTTGTCCTTTCTATTGGACTGTTGTCTTCCCCAATCAAATACTGAACTATTATTGGTTCAGTTGCAACAGAACTAATGGTAGTTCAGCAGTTATATTGGGGAAGACAACAGTCCAAATAGAAAGGACAATAATAGGAATGTGATGTGTTTATTTTAAGAATAATACTGCTGATATACTACATTTGGGAGCCACAAGCTGCCAGGAAGTTGCATAGTGGTGTGTTCCATATAATGGTTTGGCTGAGAATAAGTTGAGAGATGGATTGGTGTGCCAAATTGTTAGCATCCCTAATTAAGAGATAGGACCTGTAATTTACCATTGTACGCAGATTAGTCCATATTGTTAGTCACATTATAGAGAAAATTTTTGAGAGTTCCTTGTGTGTTATGAGATACATTGGTAGATGATGGGGATAATCTCAGTTGCAACACCCTCTTGTCCCCTGATTGTTGTCAGACACCAGGATCAGAGCTTGTGAAAGATCAGGAAAGCTATACATAAAGATTTTCAGGGCAGAGATGGCGCAACAGGAGTGCAAACAGTCATGATGGAGCCTTTTGGTATTTTCTTGGACATTCTCAAGCTGATAAGTGTGATTATTGTAGACAGCAACCACTCAGAAGGGTCTAAGGTGATTAGGTTTAAGTTTCTCAGTTAGAATTGAGGACATAGACAGGATCACCCACAGTGGATCTTGCCTCAAGATGCTTTGCCACTGTGTGTTTCCTGTTCACCAGTACCCATAGTGTGTCCTGGGTGAAAGGCAGGGACCAGCTTGGAAGAGCTGCCATTTTCTAGTAAGAGATAATGTATCTCGGAAATATGTATATGAGTCAAAATGGGCTTTTATTCACTTTCAGAAGGAAGATCTCCTTAGAAACCTTCTGGTATATGGTCCAGGAGATCAGGGAAACAATATGGTTTTGCCAATACTTGGAGCCCTCCAGCAATATCTTGGACTCCTTGTACTTGGTCTTGGGCTCCTGCTCCTTAGTCTTGGACTTCTGCTCCTTAGTTATGTGCTCCTGTACCTTGCTCCAGCTCCAGCTTCTTATTTTTAGCTCCAGATTCTTTATCTTGGGCTCCATCTCTCTGTTAGCTCTAGTGGCTTTGGTATTCCACTTGATCCAATCCCTGAAAAGCCTTAGACTGATCCCCCTTTTATAGCTCCTTGTTTCAGTCCCTGTTTTTTCTCAGATCTCTTGGTTTTTAAATCTTAAACTATTCAGTTCTTTCTTCTCTACAATATATTATACTCTTTAACTTACTTCAGCCAATTAAAACCCTGGGGTTTCTGCTTCATTTCCTTGTTTTTTAGGATTAAACTCTTCAGTTAAAGCCTAAAAAACAGTGATCAAACAGGCTTTGACCTACAGCCAATCAAATGCCTGGATTCAACGGGTTTGCCGTCCTGTTCACCCAAAGGACTTGCTCTTGACCATGGTTTAAATCTGGCGCTGTCTTACTCCAGATAAACAACTGCTCCACATTTCAAACACTTTTGCCGCAATTCCCATCACGTTTTGCCAGGCAAACTCAAGCGCCTTTGCCTATGTTTTACTTAGAGGATTTTTGAACCCTAATTTATTCAATGTTTTTCCAAGTTTCACTGCATTTTCTCAAAATTCCAGCACTTAGAACTTGCTCGTTTCTTGCTTCTTTCCTTTCCCAACCATTTCAGTGAAACTCCAGCCTTTGTCCTTACAGTTTCTCCATCCTGTTTCTGGCCTTTCTGCCTCTACATTGTTCAAACACTTCTTAATAAAATTACAGTTCTGTCACTGTAAACTATTTATTTTTTTACAAGTATGATAATTATCTCAATCTTTTATCATATCTCTTGGCAGTATTAATTAATTATTTTTCTGCTTCTTTTTTTATCAATAACCCTCCTTTCAAGAGTTCAAATCAAGCATTCTTGCTCCTGCAACTTCTTCTTCTAGTCCTTTTTAAATAAATACCAGATCTTCATTTAGCCCCTCTCCATGAAATTCAAGTCATTCAGCTGGTTTTTCCTTATCTATCAGCAGTTCTTTCCAGTTCATCAGCTAGCCCTTAATATGAACCACCTAGGTTCCATCTTCACCATGAACCATCTTGATTCCATTCCTCACTATGAGCCATCTTGGTTTCAATCCTCACTATGATTTTTAAGTCCCTCAACTAGTCTTTGATGTGATCATACAGTCCTTCTTACTAGTCTTCACTGTTGATCTTACACTATGAACCATTGTGGTTCCATTATCAGTCCCCATTACTAATACCTCAGACTCCGGCAATAAGTCTACAAGGCTACTGGCGCTTGACTGGGCCCTTGCAAGTATCCTCCACTTAGGCCATTCAACCACAGAAAATCTTCATGTCTGTTCAGTTGACTTACTCACTCAGGTGATTAATTCTGAGCTTTCAGTCACAAAGTAATAAACTTTACTTCCCAGAGGCCTGATCATACCAAGTTCTGCAGCTGCTTCCCCAAGCAGCAACCCTGATAACACCTCTGATTATATCCATGTCCCCAATTATAAATTTAGGACCTCCCCAAAGCCTTCAGGGAAACACAAACAAGGACATCCTACCAGTCTGTTAGGTAAGGTGCTTGCTCACAGACCTCCTATAAGCGCACAAGGGCATGTAGAACTATCTTAGCTCCTCCCTTCCATGGCAGCCCACATTACCTGCCAGGGTCACATTAACATCCAGCCCTGATAGCCCATGTTATTTACCAGGATGGATCACTCCCCACACCTAGTAGCCAAATTCCCTACTGGGTAGAGACACCTATCTAGCCCACAACAGTCAATGTTCCCTGCTGGGCTATCACATTCCTCACCCCTAGCAGCCATTGTTCCCTGCTGGGCTGGTTCAGAGTTTCCCTCTACTAGGCCTCTACCTATCAAAAGCCACCAGATCTTCTCTTGGCCAACATTAGCCCTGCCTGCAAAACTGCCCAACATGTAGATTGTCACAGCCACTCTCTTGATTTGTTCTTATTTGAGACTGAAAGCTTTGGCTTGCCATTGGGTCAGCAAGAGGGAAGATGTAAGAGGGGGTTTTAGGGTCAGTGGTGATAGTTTCCCTCATCTATCCCAGTCAAGCTATCAGGAGTTCTAAAAGCCAGGGCACTGGGACTGAAGTTGTTACAGTAGAAAATCAAATGGAAGGGATAGTGCGTCCTTGTAAAACCAGAAACCAGCAAAGAACGGCAGCCAAACCCTTGAAAGAAATAGATGACTTAAATGCTGTCATAGACAAAAAGTGGGTCAAAGCTGGGGCCGCCCAAATAGCCTTGGAAAATCTGGACCTGCCTTACTTTCCCCCAAATAATTATGATAAGAAAATTACGTGTTATACTCTATTTGGGGATGGCAGTGTGTGACCTGCTGATTGACAATTTTTCAAATTATGACATCATTGACGTAAATTTTAATGCAGGACCTCCTGCTGCTAAAAATATTCTTGCAAGCCAATCAGATGCCACCAAACCCTCTCCTCTCCCATCCTGAACTCCCTTAAGACTTCCCCATTCCCCTCTAGAAACTTGTTTCTAGATAGCTTAATTTCCCTCAAAATAAAAGAAAGTGTATCCCAAAATGATGGCTTATCTGGGGTGGTTTTCCCCTGTCCTTGAAAGATTAGCCTTTGTGGCAGTCAAGGTGGCTGTCAACTCTATGGCCTCAACCTGGCCCACCATCTACATGCCAACGCCTTCAGATTCTTTCTCTAATTTACCCTTGCAAGTCATTTGCTTATTGACAATTTGACCTTGATATTTTGCTATACCACCATTGGATCCAAGATGTTGAAACTGCCCTACCAATTTGGTCTCCTGCTAGTCAAGCAACTCATGATTTGTTTATTATATCCTCATTGTATTTCTTTGAATCAGGCTGTATACCATTTCACTCTAACAGAAGTCTGTACCACAGTTGATTCTGGCTCTTAGTATGAGCAAGGCAGTGATAAGTTGCTCTATCTAGGTAATGTTTGGGTGCTCCTTAGAGATTTTGGTAATTATTTTTACTAGGAAGCCATTCAGGTGCTCCACAAGCCTTTTAGCCTGAGAATGGTATGGTGTGGTGAATAAATTTTTAGAGTATTTTTGACACAGTATGCTTTCATGACATTTCCTATAAGCTCAGGTCCTCCATTAGTGATGAGCCGCTTGGGGCGGCCAGAGTGTGCTGAAATTTCTTCCCTAAATTATCTTCAGGTTGGGGCCGCACAATGTCACAGGCCTATTGCTTGAAAGGTTCTATGGCCTTGATAGGCAACACTGACTTGGGAGGAGAGGTCTTGGACATGTTTTTCTCACATAGCACACAAGTCTTAAGAAGATCCTGAATATCCTGACACATATGGCGCCACTAGACTTTATGCTTCATAAATTTTAACAGGTTAAAATTTCAGATGTGACCTAAAGTGCAGTGGTAGTACAGGATGGTATCTTCTTGTTAGGTGATTGGAATGTAGGAAGTCTTTTATCCTGTTTTAGCCTGGCAACAGAAATTTCTGGGGTGTGTTGTGAACTGACTCATGCTGTCTTTTAGCTTTGAGATAGTTGCTAAGTTGGGACCTTTATAAAGGGTAGCCTCAGGACAGAGGTGATCATGGAACAGACAGGGTCTTGGTTGTTGTCTTATGTAATAGACACTACATATAGCCTGGAGAGTGCATCAGCTGTGACCAGCTTCTTTCCAGCCTTATACTCTATGTGTGGTTGTTAAAAGGACAGGTGTTTGGCCCATCCTTCATAGTGCCAGGTCAAATGTGACTGAGTGTTGAAGTAATGAAGGGACTTATGGTCTGGGAGAACTTGGGATAATAAGGTGGCACCTTTCAGGTAGTAACATCATTTCTCAACGCAATGGACAATTGCTGCTAACTTTTTATTGGGATGGGGT
This sequence comes from Entomophthora muscae, assembly GCA_014839935.2. NCBI lineage: Eukaryota > Fungi > Entomophthoromycota > Entomophthoromycetes > Entomophthorales > Entomophthoraceae > Entomophthora > Entomophthora muscae. Next base: position 411,850 of record QTSX02001477.1, read on the forward strand.
AGTATTTTTTATGTCAGTGAGTTTTCTGGACTTGTAGGCTACTGGAAAAATACACCTTCATTGTTTTTCACTTGCAGTACACCCTCTATGGCCTAATATAAAGCATCAGTTTCATGTTTTTACTGAAGATTTTTGGTTAGAAAATGAAGGATTGGTGCTGTTGTGAGCTTCTTCTTAAGTTTCTCAAAGGCTTGGTCCTGCACTGGGGTCCATTGGAACTGTTGTTTATCATTGAGCAGTTCATTAAGAAGAGTACTTAACTCCTCATAGTTAGGGATGTACTTATGTATGTATACAACCATTCCCAGGAAGCTGTGTACCTGAACCACATCAGTGAGAGACAACATACCAGTGATTGCTGTGATTTTGGCTGGACCAGGTTTTATTCTATGAGCAGAGATAATATGCATCAAAAGCAATAACTTCAATTGTAGCAACTCACATTTGGAGGGTTTAGCCTTCAGCTAATGTTTGTGAAGGGTATTAAGGACGGCAAAGAGATGGTGAAGGTGTGTTGCTTGATCCTGGCTAAACACAATGATGGTGCCTAGGTAAACCATAACAAACTTCCCAATTGACTTCTTGAAGGCCTTGTTTATGAGCATTAGAAAGGCGGATGACGCATTAGTCATGCCAAAATTCATGATACAACACTCAAATAACCCTTAGTTTGAAAGACTATATTTGCCTCATTCACAGAAGCAATCCTGCCCTGGTTGTACCCTGCAGCAAGATTGATCTTATTAAAGACTTTTGCACCTGTGAGTGTATTGAACATATTTTTAATTGGCAGTAGGGGGTACTTATTTTTTAGTGACCTTTTTTTAGGGTGCAGTAATCTGTAACCAAACAGAGTAATTTATTTTTTAGCTACAAATAAGACTGCAGCTCCGTATAGTGATAGTGTAGGGCAAATAAGCCCCTTTTCTAGGGCGTCCACAAGGTGTTAGCAGAGAGTCTAATACTACTTGAGTGTTAGACAATATAGTAATTGGGTCTTTGGTAGTGATCCTTGAAATTAAACAGCATGTTGGATTTCTTGGGGTAGAGGTAATTTGTCCAGTGTTTCATTGAATAAATCCTTAAACTTGTCTAGTAATTCCTGCAAGGCTGACAGTAGTTCTCTCTGAGAGAAAGTTGAGGAAGGTTCAGACCTGATAAGTTTGACTGAACATTGGTTAAAGTCCAAATTGCCCCCTTTGAACTCTTAGGTATCATATTCTGTGATACTTACAAAGATGATGTCATGTAATAGATTATTCATTTTAATGGGATAGATTTGGAAACCTACCCCATTCTGGTTGAGTGTGATCACAGAGGTGTCCCAGTTTATGTATGGTTGATTATTTTGGTACCAGTCAAGGCCAGCAATGAAATTGTGACTGAGCTCTGCCATTATTAGCCCAGAGAGCTTAACCTGGATGTTCCCATTCTTACAGAGAAGGGTACTGTCTCATGAGTGATGGCCACCCTACAGGAGTTGGCCATATGTTCCACCTTAAATCAGCTAAAAACAAGGTCTATTTATTGTGAATTGACAAATTCCTGGTTGATCATGATGTGATTGGTCCCAGTATCTACCAGGAGTATGTGGGTGTTTTCACAGAAGCAAAAGGGATAGGCTGAGCAAGTGATTTTATTTGATTAATGACTGGATTGTAGGACAGGGTTATCACTGTGCACTTGAAATACATCTAAGTTTTCAGCCTCAAGCATTTTATAGTCACATGGGTTTTTAGCAAAGAGGGATTTGAAGTGTGGGTCAAGCAGAGTTGCATAGTCTCTTGTGTCTAAAACCTCCAGGCTTTTTCCAAACTCTCAAGCTGTGCCAACTGAAGCTCTCCCTCACAAGGGTCTTATTGATATTATCCTGATGACATTGCCCTACTTGATTGTGAGGGCTGACAGGCGCAGGGCAAGGCTGAGGGATTACGTCATTAAATCTTTGAAAGCTCATGATGGCTTGGTTATTTATTTCTATGATGGCTTTAAAGCAATCATCAATGAAGGTGCAACATCCCACAGGCACCCATTTGCAGATATGGGGCTTTAGCCCATTGATGATAAGGATGAGGAGCATTGCATTGCATTGGCAACTGTCAGCAGTTAAAATTTCTGCATTTCAACTGCAAAAATTAATTTTACATCCAGGTCAGCAAAATAGAAAAGTCTATACAAAGTTTATTATCATGTAGCTTACTGGAATTTGACACTCTTTTAACAGATAAAAAATCAAGTGCTGAACATTTCACTTAGTAAAAATTAAGCTCCAAATAGTTTTTAGGGTAATATGATCATTTAAAATCCAAAAATAAAATAAAAAATAATTCAAAATAGTTGAAAACTATAATAAAAAACACACTTCAAAAATAAATTACTATGGAATTAACTGTTTTTACTATAAAATTATTTTATTTACCAAATAAAAAGTGCTTAAAATTTTCTCAAAAACCACAATGAAAATTTAGTATATTGAATAAAAATATGAATAAATACTTATTTTTAAGAATATTTGATATAAAAGCAACCCAAAATTACATATACTTCAGTTCTAAAACAACTATTTAAGCTAGATAATCTAGGCTCTAGCATAAAAAGCTTATAGAAAAAACTATCAATTCTTTCTAACTTTTTTTCAAGTTATCTATCTAAATAATATTATTAGTTTTAACATTAAAATTCTACAATAAATTATCAGAAAAGCAAATTTTTTTATCATAAACTAAGTTGAAGGTTTGCTTCAAGAGAATACAGTGGCAATCTTTCCTATATGCTCCCCAAGCTCAGATATCTTGTACTTATTGTTGATGGCTGTATTTTTATGCTCTTATAAATGCTATCCTTTCAATGCATTCTCTTCTTTGAAGCTCTTAATTCCATATCCTAAAGGAAAGAAAAAGTCTTTCCCTGTTTAGCCTTAAGGTGCTCAAGAAGGTGCTGTATCTGGGATTAACACCAAATAAGGGCTTAAGATGTTTATGCCAGACTGGATGTTGTCTTCATTTAATCCTTGAAGACAGACTAGTAGCGATTCCAGCTGGTCTTTGATGATGGCTTGCTCCTGCAGCTGACCACCTTGCACCCCACCTGCTATGGCTCATAGTAGTCAAAAAAAGGTTGTAACTCAACTTCATGGCTAATGACATAAGGGTTATACAAGAAAAGCTCAAATCCTTGGACAACATGCTCAGGCTTAATAAATACCAGAGCAACAAACTTCTTAATCAGAAATTTCTATTTACCAGTTATATTATGCCATGCAAGAGAGCTGAGAAGAGTCTTGCCTTTAAGGTGTTGATTAATATCCTCCTGTTAATGAAAAAAACACTCTTGTATCTCACCATTGAAGGTTTTTAAAAAGGTGTTGTATTGGGCTGTCTTGTAATCCATGATAATGATGAGGAGAAACTTTTGGGGAAGCTTTGAATATGGATTTAAGAAGAAGAGAAGTATATTTTATTGGATATTACTTTAGACTTATATAGTTTGTGCTGTGGTGGGGACTTAAGCCAGATTAAATATGGGGGAGGTCATGTGCAAGTTGGATTTGAGTTTCTGGATACCTGGACAAGTCATGTGATATTAGTTTATTGCCATTTCCAGATATTGAACTGAATATTGGACTGGTACCAAACCAGGCAATGACTGGGTGTTATGTATGTTGACAATGGCCAGAATGCCAGTATATCCAGCTCCTTAACACGCCCCTCCCTTAAGGGGTTACTCTGATACAACAGGAAGGGGCTTTGTCTTGACAGCTGCCGCCTGATGTTCCTGGAGTTGTTTGCTAGTAGGTACTATCCAAGTTGAGTATTCCCCTTTTCTAAGGCAAAGGCAGTATCTGTGGTAATTTTTGATGATAGGGTCTTTGGAACCTTGGAACTTGACTAGGTAGGTGTTTCTGTCTGGTCTTTATTTGGAAATACTTCCCAGTCCTCTGTGTACTGAATCCAATTTCTTTCTATTTCCATCAAGGACCCAAACAGGGGAGTTGACTGGGAGTGGTTCCTCTGTAGAGGTCACCTCTTGTGTTTTGAGCCTTTTTATTTCTGCTATTTTAGCTTTGAGGCGTATGTGTTGTAGAGTTGGTACTTGTTCCACTGTGGGAGGTTTCTCTGGGGGAATCTTCACATATAGTTGATTATTGCGGGTAACTATATCTGGTTTATATCTGTATGTTAGTTCAAACGGTGAGTAGTCTGTCCCTTGATTGATGCGGACCCGGGATACTAATAATGCATGTTTCACGTATAGTGGTCATGTGTCCTTGGCTTTGCCACCCATTATTTTCTCAAGGGTTCTGATAAGGCTGTTGTTTAGGCATTCAACTCTGCGGTTGGCCTATGGCCTGTAGGGCAAGGTTGGGGAATGTTTGATATTTTTTGGATTTTATATTGTTGTTTACTATGTGACCCAATAGCTCAATTGCTTCATCAGTTATGATGTAGTATGGGGTGCTGTAGTTGGCTATGATTGCTTTTTTAATGAATTGGTTTATGGTTTCTGCTTTTTGGTCCTTTGTTGCCCAGAAGATTTTCCAGCATGCTGCAAAGTCAATGGCTACAACTAAGAAGTGTTATTTTGCTTTGGCTTCTGGGAAAGTTCCTACTATGTCCAGGCCCCAAACCTTAAATGGTTCTGGGTCAGGTACTGTGTTGATTTTAGGTTGTGGAGCTTTGGTTCTTGAGTATTTTTCACACACTGTGCACTTCTTTAGGCTTTCAATGATGTCTTGTTTTATTTTAGGCCACCATAATATTTCTTTTAGAGTGAGATATAGTTTATTGGCCTTTTTGTGCCCTAGTAGATGGTGATGTCTTAGGATAGTGTTGACTCTATGTGTGAGTGGGATGTAGGGAACATGTTTTTGTTAATAATTTGGTATACAGTGCCATTTGATACATGGAAATATTTTTTGTTCCTTACTAATGTATCATGGGTTAATTTGTGTGTTGCGGGGTCTTTCCCTTTGGTTTTATACTCAGTATTGTATAGGTTTGGCTAGTCAGGGTCCAGGTGGTCAGGATGATTCTCTCTTGGCTAACATAGCCTAGAAAGAGCATCAGCTGTGACCAGCTCTGCCTCCTTTTTTATTGAATGTCCAGATTAAGATGCTCTAGCAGGGACATCCATTTGACTTGCTGCCTTGTGAGTGTGTTCTGAGTTTTAAAATAGATTAAGAATTCATGGTCAGTTAGTACTTGAACGTTTAAATGTCCTTCTAGATAAAATCTTCATTTTTTGCATGTGTGGTATATTGCTAGCAATTCCTTATATTGTATGGGTTACCTCTGCTCAGTGTTAGTTAGTTTTCTACTTTTGTAACATACTGGCAGGAAGTCTTGCTTCCCTGACTGGCAGATGTGTAGCACTGCACTAATGGCGGTGTTGCTGGCATCTGACTCAAGTTCATACCACCTATTGTTATTTGGGTATTGCAAGATTGACGCTTTGATCAGAGATTGCTTTAGTAGCTGGAAATTCTTGTCACATTCAGGTGTTCAGATGAATTTCTTTATAGGGTTACCTTTGGTTAAGTCATTAATTGGTGAGGTTAGTTTTCTGCAGTCTTTGATTATTTCCTTAGGTAAGCTATCATTCTGAGAAAGCATCTAACTTGTTTAACAGAGGTGGGACATTGCATGTTGTTTATGGCTTTAATTTTATCTGGATCTGCTTTGATGCCACCATCAGAGATAATGTGGCCCAAGAACAAGAGTTACTTTTCCATAAATTGGCACTTGCTTGGCTTTGCATAGAGTGTGTGCTTTGCAAGTTGATTGAGTGTCTTGCAGACATATTTGAGGTCTTCCTCTTTGGTTTTTGGGAATATTATGATATCATTGAGGTAGAATAATGTATTTGAGCAACTGTTTAGTGCTTGGTTCATCATAGTGGCAAACATTGCAGGGGTGTTGGTCATCCCAAAGTTATTTATTTAAGTTGCCCAGACATTTCTGACTGATACAATAAGCCCATAGGGCCAAAAGGATTGATCAAGCAAAAAAGGAAGATGTCTAAGTGGGGAGGGGTCAAGGAAACCAGAGTGTCTGGAGAAAAACCTTGAGGGGGGAGGAGGAGGAGGGGTGAGGGGCATCTGGACCACTTCTAGGAAGACAAAGGCTGTATCACAAGTGACAAACTCCTATTGACCATGCTTACTAGAAAGCCTCAACTACAGGATTCAAACCCTGACATCCTGCAGGCTGCCAGCCCGCAGATTTTTGGGTTTGAACCAGAGCAGGATTTGACTTTGGAAAATCCTCTAAGGCTTGATGAGTCAAAATCACCCACATTGATGCTCCCCACACTGAAGGTTTCTGTTA